>CM077153.1:6016480-6058498 GCA_039583875.1 Platanthera guangdongensis | reverse complement strand
GAGGGTGGAGGTAGGTCTCACCTCGAGATGCATTCCGCTGTCAGGCTCTCACTAGCTGGCAGGGCAGGTTGATCTCTCGGAGGTGGGGGTAAGTCTCCACCTCGAGATGGATTCCGTTTGTCAGGCTCTCACTAGCTGGCAGGGCAGGTTGATCTCTCGGAGGGTGGGGTAGGTCTCACCTCGAGATGGATTCCGCTGTCAGGGGGCCGGGGGGGGGGACTCTCACTAGCTGGCAGGGCAGGTTGATCTCTCGGAGGGTGGGGTAGGTCTCACCTCGAGATGGATTCTGCTGTCAGGCTCTCACTAGCTGGCAGGGCAGGTTGAACTCTCGGAGGTTGGGGTAGGTCTCACCTCGAGATTGATTCCGCTGTCAGGCTCTCACTAGCTGGCAGGGCAGGTTGATCTCTCGGAGGGTGGGATATGTCTCACCTCGAGACGGATTCCGCTATCAGGGAGGCTCTCACCAGCTGGCAGGGCAGGTTGATCTCTCGGAGGGTGGGGTAGGTCTCACCTCGAGATGGATTTCGCTGTCAGGCTCTCACTAGCTGGCAGGACAGGTTGATCTCTCGGAGTGTGGGGTAG
This sequence comes from Platanthera guangdongensis, assembly GCA_039583875.1. Taxonomy (NCBI): domain Eukaryota; kingdom Viridiplantae; phylum Streptophyta; class Magnoliopsida; order Asparagales; family Orchidaceae; genus Platanthera; species Platanthera guangdongensis. The sequence goes on along the minus strand of CM077153.1, from coordinate 6,057,916 downwards.
GTCTCACCTCGAGATGGATTCCGCTGTCAGGCTCTCACCTGCTGGCAGGGCAGGTTGATCTCTCGGAGGGTGGGGTAGGTCTCAACTCGAGATGGATTCCGCTGTCAGGCTCTCACTAGCTGGCAGGGCAGGTTGATCTCTCGGAGGGTGGGGTAGGTCTCACCTCGAGATGGATTCCGCTGCCAGTCGCTCACTAGCTGGCAGGGCAGGTTGATCTCTCGGAGCGTGGGGTAGGTCTCACCTCGAGATGGATTCCGCTGCCAGGCTCTCACTAGCTGGCAGGGCAGTTTGATCTCTCGGAGGGTGGGGTAGGTCTCACCTCGAGATGGATTCCGCTGTCAGGCTCTCACCAGCTGGCAGGGCAGGTTGATCTCTCTGAGGGTGGGGTAGGTCTCACTTCAAGATGTCTGTCAGGCTCACACTAGCTGGCAGGGCAGGTTGATCTCTCGGAGGGTGGGGTAGGTCTCACCTCGAGATGGATTCCGCTGCCAGTCTCGCACTAGCTGGCAGGGCAGGTTGATCTCTCGGAGGGTGGGGTAGGTCTCACCTCGAGATGGATTCCGCTGTCAGGCGGCGGCTCTCACTGGCTGGCAGGGCAGGTTGATCTCTCGGAGGGTGGGGTAGGTCTCACCTCGAGATAGATTCCGCTGTCAGGCTCTCACTAGCTGGCAGGGAGGTTTTTGATCTCTCGGAGGGTGAAGTGTTTTTTTACCTGGAGGGGGTCTCGCCACCAGGCTCCCACAGCTGGCATGGCAGGTTGACCCCTCTGGGGGGTGAAGTGTTTTTCACCCGGAGGGGGTCTCCCCACCCAGGCTCCCATAGCTGGCATGGCAGGTTGACCCCTCCGGGGGTGAAGTGTTTTTCGCCAGGAGGGGGTCTCGCCACCATGGCTCTCATAGCTAGCATGGCAGGTTGACCCTCCGGGGGGTGAAGTGTTTTTCACCCGAAGGGCATCTCGCCACCCAGGCTCCCATAGCTGGCATGGCAGGTTGACCCCTCGGGGGGTGGAAGTGTTTTTCATCTGGAGGGGGTCTCACAACCCAGGCTCTCATAGCTGGCATGGCAGGTTGACCCCTCGGGGGGTTGAAGTGTTTTTCACCCTGAGGGGGTCTCGCCACCCAGGCTCCCATAGCTGGCATGGCAGGTTAACCCCTCCGGGGGTGAAGTGTTTTTTACCGGGAGGGGGTCTCGCCACCCAGGCTCCCATCAACTGGCATGGCAGGTTGACCGCGCAAGAAACTCACACTCAGCGAATAAGTTGGGTTGGATGTTTCTTTCCGAGCTTGTGTCAACCTCGCAAAGAGCGGGGATTGTGTACACCCTTGTATTCGCAGAGTGGGGGTCCTCCCGGCAGGTGCAGGACCAGATGAGTTTTATGAGCTTTTGAGCAGTTCGAGCCCTGCCCGCGGCCTAGCGTGGCGAGACCGGCCAGTGGTCGGGGTCTCTCCCCTGCCCGCGGCCTGGCGGGGCGAGACCGGCGAGAGGCCGGGGGTCTCGCCCCTGCCCGCGGCCTGGCGGGGCGAGACCGGCCAGTGGCCGGGGGTCTCTCCCCTGCCCGCGGCCTGGCGGGGCGAGACCGGCCAGTGGTCGGGGGTCTCTCCCTGCCCGCGGCCTGGCGGGGCGAGATCGGCCAGTGGCCGGGGGGTCTCGCCCCTGCTCGCGGCCAGGCGGGGAGACCGGTCAGTGGCCGGGGGTCTCGCCTCTGCACGTGGCCTGGCGGGGGGCGAGACCGGCCAGTGGCCGGGGTCTCGCCCCCGCCCGCGGCTGGCGGGGCGAGACCGGCCAGTGGCCAGGGTCTCGCCCCTGCCCGCGGCCTGGCGGGGCGAGACCGGCCAGTGGTCGGGGGTCTCGCCCCTGCCCGCGGCCTGGCGGGGCGAGACCGGCCAGTGGCGGGGGTCTCGCCCCTGCCCGCGGCCTGGCGGGGCGAGACCGGCCAGTGGCCGGGGGTCTCGCCGCTGCCGCGGCCCGCGGCCTAGCGGGGCGAGACCGGCCAGTGGTCGGGGGTCTCGCCCCTGCCCGCGGCCTGGCGGGGCGAGACCGACCAGTGGCCGGGGGTCTCGCCCCTGCCCGCGGCCTGGCGGAGCGAGACCGGTCAAGGCCGGGGTCTCGCCCTTGTCCGTGTAGTTACCATTTTACCCTCGGGGGGAATTACCTCTTTACCCCCCAGTGTGGCTGTTTTCTGTTGGCCCAAGGCGTATTTGGCGTAGGGGTATTGTTGACATTTTGGCTCATGGGGTTGGAAAAACTATAAATAAACCCTTAGGGGTGCCTTGGAGAGGACCACTCCTTCACTCTCTCTTCATCCTTCAAGGCACCCTAGCTCAAGCATTGGCTAGGGAGTGGGAGACCTCAAAGGTCTTCCGGGTGTGAGGTGGGACCTCCGCGCTAGAGCCGAGGGTCTGTTTCTAGCTTCTTGATCCTTTGGTCCGTGACGTTCTCCTGAGTGTAGTAGGTGTGAGGTCACCCCTTTCTAGGGACCCCGAACTCCACAGAGGTCATTTTTGGCTTCAACAGACCCCCCTCGGCCTACTACTCGGAGTTCACTCAACTCTATCTGGAGTATGATCATTTTGATTCTCTGACCCTGGTGTCCCCTAAAGATGAGGTGTTTGTCCAAGCAAGAGAAGAACACAATCGCATCTTTGAGTTCCTCCGCGGCTTACATCGGGACTTTGATCCGATCAGCATTCAGATTTTTGGTCGTTCTTCTCTACCTTCTCTTCCCGAGGTGTAAGCCTTGTCCAAAAAGAATTTGATCGCCGCCAGACTCCGCTTCCAGACTCTGCCCCAGAGGGATCTGCCCTTGTCTCTCTTTCTCAGCCTGGGGCTCGTCCTACTCGTGACACTAGATTGAGGACTGCGGAAAAAGATCACCTAGTCCGTGATTATTGCGGGAAGGCCCGCATACTAGAGATATCTGTTTCGAGCTTCATGGTTTTCTTCCTCGAGGCGGCCCTGCCTCTCGTGGTGGTCGGGGAGGTGGGCTCTCTCAATACAGTCCTACTTTGCCCAGATTAGCCCACTTGTCGGACGCTTGGGGAGGACTCTACTGCTCCTCACTCTCTGGATTCCAATACGGCCCTCTTGGCTCTTTCGGCTGAAGAAATTCTGGCGTTCCGTCGGATGATACTTAGACCTCCAGCGGAGCCGTCTGGTTTTGTCTCCTCTTCATATGCTCGTCAGGGACCTGCAGGTGCTCACTCGTCTTCCTCCCACCTCTCCTCTTAGTGGATCATTGATTCTGGGGTTACAGACCACATGACCGGATCAGCCACAGGTTTTGTGTCATACACACCTTTGTCGGGCAGGGACAAAGTGAGCATTGTTGATGGATCGTTATCTCCCATTGCTGGGAAAGGATCCATTTCATTCTCTTCTCTTACCCTCTCATTTGTTCTTCATGTTCTTGCTTTCACCCGCAATCTCCTCTCTATTAGTCAGCTGACAAACTCTATGAATTGTTCAGTGACTTTTTCCTACCTCTTGTGTTTTTCAGGACCTGAAGATGGGGGCGGTGATTGGCTCTGGTAGACTGTGCAACGGGCTCTACGTGTTCGACCCCTCTGCTTCCACTTCATCCAGTATCGCTCGGCCTCCCAAAGCTCTTCTTGTTGCTCGTCCCTCTGAGTTGAATTCCTGGTATTGTCGGCTAGGACATCCTCCTGTCGTTATTATGAAGTCGTTGCTTCCTACTATGTTTTCTAGTTTTGTTTAATGTTTCTTATTGTGATGTGTGTGAACTGGCCAAACATCATCGTAGTACTATTCCTCTTATGTCCCCTGGTAACTCAGGTCCGTTTGCAGTTATTCATACTGATATTTGGAGTCCTAGCCCTACTGCCTATATTTTTGGTTGCTCGTGATTTGTTTCTTTCATTGATTGTTACTCTCGTTGTACATGGGTTTACTAAATGAAACATAAAAGTGAGGTGTTCTCTATTTTTCCAATGCTTTCACAAGATGGTTACAACTTAATATGTTGTTATCGTTAAAATCGTACGTAGTGACAATGGTCGTGAATATATTGACGCTCGTCTTAACAAATACCTAAGTGACCTGGGTATCAATCATCAAACCTCTTGTGTGTACACTGCTGCTCATCGGCACCTCCTTGGGGTGGCTAGGTGTCTTCTCCTTCGGATGCATCTCCCGAAGTATTACTGGGGTGATGTTGTTCTGACCGCAGCCTACCTCATCAATCGTCTTCCTACTCAGATACTTAGGTTTCAGACCCCTCTCGTCACTTTAGGGGTCCGTCCTACCTCTCTCTCTCCCCATGTCTTTGAATGTGTATGCTTTGTCCACACTCAGCCTAAGACCAAACTTGATCCACGCGCCCTACAAGTGTGTGTTTATTGGCTACTCTCCTACCTAGAAAGGCTATAGGTGCTTCCACCTGGTTACCAAGAGGGTATTTGTTACCATGGATATCACCTTCCGGGAATCTGAAGCTTATTATGGGAACTCTCTTCAGGGGGAGAGTACAACTATGGAAGTGAGTTCTCCTTCTTCTGTTCCTCTGCTTATTCCTCTATCGATGGTGCCACCTCCCGTTCCGATCACCCCACTGTCACCTCCTATTCCTACTACTCTCGTTCCTCCGGTTCCTCCTCTTATTTTGCAGGTCTACACTCGACGTAGAAGGGGCACGAAAACTCAGGCTCTTGCTATTCAACCTGTGTCATCATCTGATCCATCGTCAGGTATTAACAATGGTAGTTTTGTTTCTACTCTATATCATATTTCTCACTTTGTGACTTATTACTCCTTGTCTCCTACACATAGAGTATTTGTCACCTCCTTGGCCTCCATTTCTATTGCTTGGTCTTGGCAGGAAGCACTTGAGCATAATGAGTAGAAGGCAGTCATGCTGGAAGAAATGGCAGCCCTTGACAAGAACTATACTTGGGAGCTGGTCCAACTCACTAAAGGGATAATTGTTGTGGGATGCAAGTGGATTTTCTCTGTGAAGCAAACTCTCAAGGCCTTGTGGAACGATACAAAGCCAGGTTGGTGGCGATAGGATATACGCAGACAGTGGGCACTGACTATCAGGAGACATTTGCTCCAGTGGCAAAAATGAACTTCATCGGGATCTTGCTTTCATGTGTTGTGTGTAAAGGGTGGAGTCTCCTTCAGTTGGATGTGAAGAACACATTTCTCCACAGTGACCTTGAGGAGGAAGTCTACATGTCCTTACCTCCTGGTGTTAGTCAAGAAGGATCTCTTTCGGGTACAAACAGAGCAATGTTGATCACATCTTGTTTGTGAAACATGGTGAGGGTAAGGTGGATGCACTCATTGTCTATGTGCATGATATAGTAATAACTGTCGATGATACCGAAGTGGTTGAACATCTAAAATCCAGAATGTCTCAAGAATTTGAAGTGAAGGATCTTGGTCCCCTCAAGTATTTTTTGGGCATCGAGGTGGCTAGATCCAAGCATGGGATCTTTATATCTCAAAGAAAGTATGTTCTAGACTTGCTTGAGACAACTGGAATGCTCGGGTGCAGGCCAGCAGATACCCCAATTGAGGTCAATCACAAACTTAGAAGAGATGGAGGAGAAGTTGTTGATGACGTACCTGGATTCCAACGATTGGTGGGAAAGTTTATCTATCTATCTCACACTCGACCAGACATATCCTATGATGTGGGTATCCTTAGTCAGTACATGCATTCACCTAAATCACATCGCCTAGATGTTGCACAAAGAGTTCTGAGGTACCTCAAATCCACTCCTGGAAAGAGGAATTTTTGTTCTCACCCAATGATACATTGACCGTAGAGGACTATACAGATGCGGACTGGGCAGGATCAGTTGATGATCGGAGGTCAACATCAGGGTACTGTTCCCTTGTTGGGGGTAATTTGGCAACCTGGAGAAGCAATAAACAACATGTTGTTGCCAGATCCAGCATAGAGGTAGAATTTTGTGCTATGACACAAGGGCTATGTGAAGGGTTGTAGATCTAGACGATCATGAAGGACCTTGGCGTGAAGTGTGACAGTCCAATCAGGAACTATTGCGATAACAAAGTTGCGATCAGTGTTGCCCACAATTTGGTGCAACGTGATCGCACCAAGCACGTGGAGATCGACAGACACTTCATCAAGGAAAATATTGTTAGGGGGATTGTGAGTACCCCGTTTGTCCCATCAAACCAGCATAGATTGCAGATGTGCTTACCAAAGGGCTGAGTCAAAACTTGTTTGTCATAATACTGAACAAGTTGGGCATGACAGACATTACACGCCCAACTTGAGGGGAAGTGTTGGAATATGTTAGAATAATGGATTTTATGTTGTTACTGTATTATCGTCACATACACCCAAACATATATGGGAGTCTCTAATGTAATGACGAAGCAATTAATTCTTTTCCCTCAACACTCAGCATACTCGTATCATTTTTTAATATTGTTGTCATGTTGTACCTGATACGTATAATACCCGTACGATATATCCGGTACGGCGGATACATATCGAACCTGGTACGATATGTAGTGAACCTTAAATTTGCTGGGACAAGTTTTGTTCCATGATGATGGGGTTGTTCTGGTCCAAGATATCCTGGATTCTTGAGAATCTCAAGTGTATATTTTCATTGTGAAAGAGAAATGACTCTATTGGCATATGTAACCTCTATACTAGAAAGTATAAAATAATTCAATGACCCTAGCTCTTTCTGTTGGAGCTGGTTTTTTAACCTTCAAACTAGGATGAAATCATCTACATAAATGAGAAGAGCATTGATTTATCATTTTGGGATTGAATAAATAAAAAAATCTTGGATGCTTGAAGTTAACTCACTTTGATGGTAGAGGAGATGGGTAAACTGTTGTGGAGGGGGATTCGATGGAAATCTCAGGCATCTAGCTGACCTGGGTGTCGGGCTCAGGTCAGGCCCGGTGCCTGGACTTAGCTGGGTCTGGCCCAAGCCGACACCGGGTCGGGCTGTGAGCCAATATGTGGGCCATGTTGGGCCTCCAGAGCCCGTCCTGGGCCCGTGGCGCGCTAGCCCATCCCGGGCCTAGCTGGACTTTTGTCAGGCCAACCCCCCGGGCCCGGTCTTTTTGAACACCACTATTTGAGGCTATAAAATAACTTCAATCCAAATTTAAATGGTAAAGACTGTTAGATTTTTCATGTAGAAAGACATTATTGGAGTTGATAGCAATATTAGTGTTTTGTTGAAGAAAAGACAATACTGAAAAGTCATAGAGGCATGAGCTTTACAACAAAGACATAGATTTCTTGGTAGTTTAGGCCTTGGACTTGGTTGCATCTTTTTGGAACCAATCAGTCTTCATAATGCTCCACTATGCAATTTGAGTTAATTTTTATCTTGTATAGTCATTTGCACCCAATTGGCTTCTTTTCAGGAGGTCGTGCTTGCAGTATCAAAGTGTCGTTGGCCCTAAGGGAATAAAGTTCTTGTTGCATGATAAGGTATCATTTAGAATCAAAATATTGTTTGTGCAAAGAAAGATGGCTCCTTTCTAGAGAAATATTGTCTTAAAGATGGAAAAACATTTGTTCCATCCATGGCATGTCACTTTTATCCCACTCTGCAATGAATGTATGAGCTGCCATTTTTGCATTTAGCTCAGTCAAAGAGGATCTTACTGTGAGTCAATAATTGCGTAAATGAAATATTTGTAGAAGGGAGATTCCTTATGTTGATGGGTTGATTAAGACCATGACTTTTCTTCCTTCCTAGACAATGACAAAAAATCTTCAATGGATGGAAAAATTTTCTAAGTCATGCCTGATACGAGTGTTTTATAATGCTAAGAGATTCTTTACCATTTGGCTTGACTTCGCTCATAATAACATGCTTGAAGTCAAGTGCACAATCCATTATACACAAAAAAGATTGACTAAAAGGAAAACGATATAAACATGTTGTATATTGTAATGCACGATTAAAGTATAGCAAGTATTGGCCCAAGTGGAAGATTGTTAGGCAACGTTTCGTGGTTATATTATTGACTTTAACATAAAACGAACATGTATGGTTTCGCAATAAATTGACCATTGTCTTCGGTTCACAATGCAAGTTTCATTACCTACGATTCTAGCATCCCATCGTCAGTGAGGGCAAGAGGAAGAGTTGTCATCTCCATCGAGGCATTGTAGACTTGGAAGATACATACATGCACTCATCCATCTCCATGGATTCAGGAATGCTTCTGCATCAGTGTCCTCTCAACATTTTGACTATAACGACTTTATGTTTTGCATGAATCATGCTGAATCACCCCCATCAAAATATGTTCATAAAGGGTGGCATCTCATGAAATGATGTTTCCATCAGTGGACAGATTAAAAACCTTTTATCCTTTTGGTTATAGTGATAACCCAAGAAAATGGACAGAGTGGTCTAGCATCAAAGAGATAGTGTTTTAAAGAGAAACAAAAGCATCTTGGGTTATCATATGCAAGGTTTACATGAAATAACACTTCAAAAGGTATTTTCCCTTGGCGAAGAGGTGGGGGTTCAATTGATTAGGTAAAACAGTGATGGATTCTCCCCAAAGATTCTTTCTCGAAATTTGTTGTGGAGTGAAGACACGACTGGGTTAGTAAATGATGCTTTCTCGAGATGTATAGCAAAAGCACCAAAACATCTTCAGAGTTCACTCTCTTTCTCAAACGACAGCTTCCATTTGGGATATAGACAAGAAGCACTAAAATTAGAACCCCCGGAAAATCAGTATTTTACAGTTCCCCTCGAGAAAGCTCACCAGTTAAGACGATAGCCTTGACATCGCTCCTCTTCATTGCCTCCTTGTACTTCTCCTTCAATCCAACGATAACTGCAAGGAAACAAGAATCAGAACCAACCATAAACCTAATCCAGCAGATTTAAGCACGAAAGTTAGCTAGATTTCTAGGGGTTGTCTGGTTTGCCGAAATCTACTATCATCAGGCATCCACGGCGCGACTTAATAAGATCAAGTGATGACCCAAAGCATAGCAATGTTTCCTAAACATCACAGCACCAAATGCAGAAATCACGGCTAACGGCGGGGAAGTGAGATACAGAAACGGCGGATGGATTACCGGAGGTAGCTAGGGCATTGACGGGCGGATTCGAGATCGTAATAATAGCTACACCATCGCTTCCGACCTCCATCGCCACTTGTTCCCTCGCCATTACGAAGACGAAGATTCTGCCGTCCGGCGACCGCTCCGATTTAAGAGATCGCCGGCTGCCTGACGATCTCCGACTCGAACTCGCAGCTGAACTCCAAAGTAGGAGGAATAAATTGCCGCGGGTCGTTATTCACACTCCAACATTTAAAAAACTGCACGCTGACCGGTATGCCATTAATGCTGATCACCGTAGATATTTTGCTAACAACCACAGAAGTACAGAACGGGCGGTCAGATTTGAGGAGCAGGTAACAGCGTTAAGATGTTTCGCGGAGGAGGTGTAGCGCAGGGGAACGTGACGAGTGTGAACCGTCGGATCCGCTGGTCCGGTATTGAGGAGTCCGTCTCATGCGGACGCTGGTTACGGCACGTGCTAAACGTGAGGCTTTTACTTTGGGTTGACTAACGTGCTAACATGGCAACATGCGATTCGTTCTAATGTATCTGCTATGCTAGTCTGACATGCACTTTTTCGCGTGGGGCCGGGCTGGCTTCCGCTTTGTTTGGGCCCTTTGCAACCCAATCCGGTGGCACGTCGGGAAAGAGAGAGAAAACGGTCGGGTTGAACGGCGGGCTGGAGCGAGAGAGACCAGGGGCAAAATCGTCGTTTTTCTCCTATTCACGCTGGCCGGGGTGGACTAGAGCTCGCGAAATCTTCCCAAACGCTTTTACTCCAGCTCGGCCCTGCCATAACGGCGCCCCGCCGGATTCTCAAACACAGCCTTCATTGGGCGTTTGTTATTGATCCCGAACGGTCCGAGCTTCAAACCTAAGAATTTTGTCGTATCTCGCGCCTACTTTTAAGTGCTCGCACTAAGAGAGTAGTACGATCAACAATTTGATGATACACAAAATAATATCATTTTTACATTTATTTATAAAAAGAGAAAAATAAAGAAAAACGAGCATATTTTGAAACAATCCCATTGAATGTCGGACGGCTCAGATTCTCTTCTTCCACCTAAAAGTAGGCACGAGATATGCACCTAAATTTTTTTTCTTTTCCTTGAATAGGAAATGTCATTCAAAAATATTTTGTTGTATTTTTGCATTGCGAAAAAAAGATAGCAGATCTGCATCAATTTGCATTTTTTTGGTAGCAGATCTCATCCTTTTGAACCTCCAAACATATTTCAGATTGGGATTTGAGGCTTCTTGATCCTCCAAACCCATTTGTGCCTGCATATCTAATGCAAAGTTTTGCTCTTCCCATTTTTTCGTCTACCCCAGGGGTGGTTGGTGAGAAGATGAACAGTTGTGTCGTTGGTCGTCCGGTTTTTTTCCGGTTCGAAGGATGAACTGTCTTAGCTTCAAGTGGGACCGGACGTGCAAACAGTCAAATGAAAATCAAACAACAATGACAGCATGGGCGTTCAATAAAATAAAAACACAAAAAAATGATGCATACAATTAAAATAACTTCAACTTTGCAATATATATAGGGTTATTTACTGGGACCTCCCCTCGAAGTGCATAATTACACCTTGCACCCCTCTAACTTTTTAAATTACAAAAACCTCTCCTCTATGTTTACATTTCATAACAGTCATGCCCAAAAGTAGCCCCTTCGAGTAATTCTTCGGGGTTTTTTTGTGCATAAATGTTATGAAATGAAACATTGAGGAGAGGTAATTGTAATTTTAAAAGTAAGAGGGGTGCAAGTTGTAATTAAGCAAACTTAGATTGGAGGTTCTCGTAAATAACCATATATATTGTTATGTCGCTCGAAGCTTCTCAGGTGCAGTCAAAGTGGGACTACCTCTTTGTTGACCCTAGCTTAGGGCTGAGCATATTATTCGAAACTCGAAAGTCGCTCAAAAATCGTTCGAAAATTGAGCCGAATCGAAATCGGTTAAAATCGATTCGACTCAATTTGAGTCGATTCAATTTGACTCGAATCTGATTTTGAGTCGATTTCGAGTCAGCCCTGAATCGCTCGAAATATAATTCGAATCAACTCGAATTAATTAAAAATTTTATGTATTTATTAATCTATTCTCATTTTAAGATTAAAAATAACAAAATTTAAACATAAATAAAAAGAATGAAGATTTTAAGTGTTTCATTTGCTAAAATTATAGGCTGTCCAATTTAATTTTGAGCAAACTACGAATAAAACGGAAAATTGCTCAATTTTGAGCCGACTTGATTCGATTTCGAGCCGACCCGATTCGATTTCGAGCCGACTCGATTCGATTTCGAGCCGACTCGGAATCGAGTCATTTCGAGTCGAGACGTCTCGACTCGAAATCAATTTCGATTTCGAGTCGATTTCGAGCCGAGTTCGAGTCGAAAATTTTGATTTCGAGCCGAGCCGAAATCGCTAGAAATCGACTCGATATTCGTCCTACCCTAGCTTAGGTTTTATAGGTAAACCCTAGGTTTAGTACTTGTATCATATAGCTGGATATCCGAACAAAACTTGTTAAGTCTTCGAACTCGTTATGTACTCATATATATATAGGTACATAACGAACTCGTTATGTACCCATATATATCTATATTATTCTGAAAAGATATATGGTGGTCTGTCAATAGCGTGAGTTCAAAAATAGGGGAAAAATATATGGCTGTCGGATTTGAGTGTTTTGATCCTGAACTGTTGGATTTCGGGCTGCAAATATCGGATTTGGTTTGCATATAAAAAAGCACCCAAAAAACTCCAGCACTCTCTCTCCTAATACCCGATCATTCCCGATCCATGAAAATTTTTTTAAAGCAGCTCACGGTCCTCTCGCCGCTGCCGGCGGAGCCGCCGGAGACCCCTGGCGGGTACGCCGGGAGGAGGCAAACCTTCCGACGAGATTCCCGGCCTTCTCCTTGGCTATGGCCGTCGTGTCCTGCGCCTTCCCGTAGAACTGGTTCGTCTTCTCCAGCTCCATTTCAAATATATGTCAGATGCAGCTAATTAATAATTAATACACACAAGATGAGAGAGAGAGAGACTTCAGTCTTTCCCTTGGCCACTCCGGCGCAGAACTTAGTCTGGTCATTATTAGACGTCATTGTTGCCTTTCCCCTTTATTCTTTAACTTGCTCGATTTTTTTTCTTAATTTAAAATGAAAATTGTCACGAAAAATTTATAATTTATTTAATAAATCATTTAAAACAATTTAAAATGAAAATTTTTATACATAAAATTAGGTGTCACTGCATCGGGGCGGGCGGAGCCGCCTGCCGCAGGCCAAGTACAGTCGCGCGGAACCGTAGGGCCAGAGGCGGGCGAATCCCGCCTGGGGGGGGCGACGCCGAGGGTACTGTCGTTAGGGGGCGGGCGAAGGCCGCCATCTCCGGCCGGGTACTGCGGCGCGTGGCCATCGGGCCGGAGGCCCGTGCCTGTCGCTCGTATATATGTGTGTGTGTGTGTACACACATATATACGAGCGACAGGCACGGGCCTCCGGCCCGATGGCCACGCGCCGCAGTACCCGGTCGGCGACGGCGAACTTCGCCCACCCTCCCGGCGAGCGTCGCCCCCCTACGGCCCCGCGCGATAGTACCCGGCTTGCGGCGGCGGGCTCCGCCCGCCCCCGGCGGGCTGCACCCGCCCGCGCCCTCGGCGGGTTGCGCCCGGCCCCGGCGGGCTTCAGCCGCATCGAGGAGGGCCCCGCGCGCCTCCCAGCGGGCGGTGCCCGCTCCCGGCTAAGCGGGATTAAATCCCGCACTTAGGCGGGATTAAATCCCGCCTAAGTTGGCGGGATTAAATCCCGCACTTAGGCGGGATTAAATCCCACACTTAGGCGGGATTAAATCCCGCCTAAGTTGGCGGGAGTAAATCCCGCCTTAGTTGGCGGGATTAATCCCCCCTGGGAAGTTTTAGTCTCATCTAAGCGAGACTAAATCCCGCACTTAGGCGGGATTTAATCCTCGCCTAAGCGGGATTTAATCCCGCACTTAGGCGGGATTAATTCCCGCCTAAGTTGGCGGGATTAATCCTGCATGGTCGGGATTTAATCTCGCACTTAGGCTGGATTAAATCTCGCACTTAGGCGGGATTAAATCTCGCCTAAGTTGGCGGGATTAATCCCGCCCAGGCGGGATTTAATCCCGCCTGGGCGCGATTTAAACCCGCCTGGGCGGGATTTAATCCCCCCTAAGCGGGATAAAATCCCTACTTAGGCGGGATTAATCCCGCCTGGGATTATATTAATCCCGGTCGGAATTTAGTCCCTCATCGTTAACATTGTTTTTTTCGCGTATTTATATGTTTGTTTTTCTGGTAGAAGATGTGTTGTGACTGTGGGCTTGTGATTGCTGGCTTGCAAGTTTGTTGGGCCCTCTTGTGGGCTGCGCTTATATTATCTGGATTAATTCTGCAGGGCTTAAAGAGTGTTGTGACTAATTTTTTTAAAAAGTAACCTACATAACTTTAGGACCCCTTTGGTATGTTTAGGATCCCTACGAAAAAGTGGAGAGAGGGGGTTGATTTGATCATACGGCCGCTGAAATAGTGGAACAGATCGGACGGTCCAAATCACTCCAATGAAATTTAAATTCATGAATTTAATATTTCTATTATAGTGGTGTGTGTGTGTGTGTGTGTGTGTGTGTGTGTGTGTATATATAATAATATCTATAAAGGAAAAGTTGTGTTTGGTGCAACATTGTCACTACCAAAAATGCACTTATAATTTTTTAAAAATTAACTCTTTTATATCCGAGAGAGAGAGAAAGAAGTGTGTGTGAGAGAGAGAGAGAGTGAGAGAGAGAGAAGAGAAAGGATGCAGCTCTCCAGAAAAAAAAGAAAAAGAGGGAAGAGGGAAGAGAATCATCATTTCACAGGGGAGAGAGAGAGAGAGAAGGAAAGATAGAGAGAGTGTGGGGCAAGGGAGAGAGAGGGAAGAGAGAGAGAGAGAGAGAAAGGGAGGAGTAGGAATAGAGAGGGAAAAAATAAATTTTTTTGTATAAAAATATATTTTTTTACAAATTAAATATTGTAATATTGATTTAGATTTTTTACGATCATTTTGAGTACTCATATGTATAGGTTACGCGCACAGTCCGCAGGACCCGTCGGGGCGGCCGAAGCACGCCGTCGCCGGCCGGGTACTGTGGCGCATAGTCATCGGGCCGGAGGCCCGTGCCTGTCACTCGTGTGTGTGTGTGTGTATATATATATATATATATATATCATATATAAAAAAATATTGTGGTCTGTGAATATCATGAGTTCAAAATTCCACAAGCCGTGTCAGATCATGAGTTCATAATTCAACAACCGTCTGATCGAGTACAATAAAATCATTACATCTCTTCATATTTTAATAGGTCTCCTAAACATACTGTATGGTGTCCTAAACCTATGTGAAATTACGATTTTGCCCTTATAACTCTCAAAACCTATGTGAAATTACGATTTTGCCCCTATAACTCTTAAAAAATCGGACGACTGGCTGTTAAAATTATATTTTAATTTAAATGCGGCTATTCAGTTTCGAACCCAGGACCTCAAGGACAGAAGGAATCACTCAATCCAATGAGCTATTGAGACAACTATAATAATAATTCAAATAATTTATACTTATATTGTTATATTTTATGTATTTTTATAAAAAAAATTATATAAATATAGATATAATATAATTCATTATTACATATAAATATACTATAGCCGAGTACAGTCGCGTGGGGTCGTAGGGGCGGGTGGGTAATATCACGATTGGTAGTATATATATATATATATATATATCTTTACCACTATAAAGGAAATAGTTTTATCATGAATTTTAAACTCATTGGAGTCTTCATGACCGTCGGATCTGTCCAAATATTTTATCAACCGTATGATCAAACCGCCTCTATCTCTTCACTTTTTCGTAGGTCTCCTAAACCTACTTGGGTAACCTAAACCTATTTTAAAAATTATTAAATAAAATTCCGCACATGATGACAAGACCCAGAGAATGGATACCAACCACTATCGGGTCCGCCCAGTTTTAAAAAACTTCTTATCAAGTTATCCCGTTCATTTAATTTATACCAAGAAATATAAGTTATATCCATGATGTGGGACTAAATTTGAGGAATAAGTATAAGATAATAAAGAAAAGAGAAATGGGGGCTCGCTATGACTCAAACTGCCGACCTGCTACATGTAAGGGTTGTATCTTTTCCACTATACCATCGCTTTCTACATTATATAAAGCGCAAATTATTTTATATATCACCTTAAATAAGGGATTGTTAACTTCTTTTAATTATATCGAAAAATTATTTAATAATTCTATAAATATAAGATTTCATATTTTAAAAACATGAGCCCTATGTCGCGAAGCCCGCCGTCGCCGGCCGAGTACTGTGGCGCGTGGCCATCGGGCCGGAGGCCCGTGCCTGTCGCTCGTGTATATATATATATATATATATATATATATATATATATATATATATATATATATATATATATATATATATATATATATATATATATATATATATATATATATATATATATATATATATATACACGAGCATCCGACGCGGGGCTCCACCACTATAGCCACCCGCCACAATACTCGGCTGGCGACGTCGGGCTTTGTCCACCCCCCGACAAATGTGAGATTATAGGGGGCCCCATCGTGCCCCACACGACATCTTTGCCCGTGCATCTTCGCATGGGCTATGCCCATGCTTGATGCTCTCGGGCGGCCTTCGGCCGCATCGAGGCGGGCTTCGCCGGCCTTTGCACGGGCTTCGCCCATGCTCGTTGACTCTTAGCTGGCTTCGCCCAAAATCGAGCAGGCTGCACCCACATTCGAGCGAGTTGCGCTCGTCTATGAGCATGCTGCTCCCGCCTATGAATGGGATTCGTTTGCACCCTTACTTTTATTCAAAACATATACATATGAGTACTTAAAATGACCGTAAAAAATACGATTTAATATTTCTGTTTTTTATTTTATAAAACATTTCACATTATTACTTAAAAACTTTAATTTATGTCTCCTATTTTCCTCCCTCCTCCTCTCGCTTTCTCTCTCCAACTCCCCCATTCTTCCACCCCATCTTATCTTTTTTTTTAATATTAATTACTCTTCCCCTCTCTCTTCTTTCTTTTTCTCTCTCTTTATCTTGGTGATCAGATTTGATCCAATGGTCTCAATCAAAAGTGTGGTGTGCTTCAAATATGCATATTGTTTTATAATATACGAGCATCTTCGCTCGGGCTACGCTCGTGCTCGATGCTCTCGGGTGGCCTTCGGCCACATCCAGGCGGGCAAATTGCAGACTCTCTCTTCAATAATAATAATAATAATAATAATAATAATAATAATAATATATATATATATATATATATAAAAGAAACCCCTTCACCCTCTCTCTCCCTCTCTCTACTCTCTCTCTTTCTTTCTCTCTCTCCCTCCTCTCTCTCTCAACTCTCTCCCCCCATCTCATGTTCTTTTTCATGATCCAATGGCTTTTGTTTGATCTATGGTGTGCCTCCAAATATCTATATTGTTTTATATAATAAGATAAGATGACTTTCCTTCGCACATGCTATGGCAAAACTTGCCTAGCCAAGGTGGGGGGTCCGGCAATTGTATCCACCCCCATGCCTAAGATTGTGCACCCTTGTCTCATGGTGGGTGGCGTGTACTGAAGTGTGGGCCAAACGAGAGGACTTCTCTTGCGTTGTTGTTGGTTTGAGATACTTGCACGTGGCAAGCGCTGCTTATAAGGAGTAACAGAGTTTAGGAACATCTTCCCACAGACGACACCATACTATTACGGGTCACTCGTGTAAGACCCCCCCCCCCCCCCTAAACCTTTGCTCGGGTGGGGCCGGAGGGGATCTTATTTGCTCAAGACGTCCACCCAGTGCTCCTTAAGGGGTAATACCTCACACTATTGAGCACTAGTTGGTCGTCTTGCTCCGCTTGAATCACAACATTCACATCACAGAGTATTGCAGAAGCATTAACAGGGAACACAACAAATATATATTAAAACAGGAAGCAAAAAAGGTCGTATCCACTATTTTTACATAGAGCCTGTAGGCTATAATAGTAATACAAATAGCAATTTCTCTCTATCTCAACTCTGCTTGATAGTACTCACATCTCGAAACTCAGGAGACGGTGTGGGTACATTTGCTCGGGTAGTCCTAACAACTGGAGTGTTGTCCTGCAGTGACTGATTCTTATGGTGCTTCATCTCCTGTGAATGGTTATTAAGATAATTGCTAGTCACAGAGCTAAGTAGAACCAAATCTCCTCCCCGGATCCATATCCTGGGGACGAGCGCACGCACTCAACAAAATAAGATAGCTGAAGCAAAAATGATTAGCACAACATTTTATGAATAAGCTAGGAGCAACCAAAAAGTACAGCATGACATAAATGGACTAGCACCAGTAATATACATCAGTTACATTATAGGTTATACTAGCACAGCAGTGCAGTAGGTATTCAAACCTGAACGAACTTCGCAGGCCTTCAAACCGCACACACATCGCAGACATTCACAATCGCGCACACATTGCAGACATTCACAGTCGGGCACACATCGCAGACATTCACAGGCGCGCACACATCGCAAACAGTCACAGTCGCACACACATCGCAGAAATTCACAGGCGCGCGCACATCGCAGACATTCACAGTCGCGCGCACATCGCAGACATTCACAGTCGCGCGCACATCGCAGACATTCACAGTCGCGCGCACATCGCAGACATTCACAGGCGCGCGCACATCGCAGACATTCACAGTCGCGCGCACATCGCAGACATTCACAGGCGCGCGCACATCGCAGACATTCACAGTCGTGCGCACATCGCAGACATTCACAGGCGCGCGCACATCGCAGACATTCACAGTCGTGCGCACATCGCAGACATTCACAGGCGCGCCCACATCGCAGATATTCACAGTCGTTCACTTATCGCAGAGATTCACAGCCGCGCACACATCCCAGACATTCACAGCCGCCCACACATCGCAGACATTCACAATCACGCACACATCGCAGACATTCACAGTCGCGCACACATCACAGTCATTCACAGCTGCGCACACATCACAGATATTCACAGCCGCGCACAATACCCTATGTCGACATAGTATGAACCGCTTCTTTTCAAGCAGGGTAGCGAGCCCAGCGGGCCTCACCAATATGGCCCTCAGTGACAGTGGTCAATCCTGCCACTTTCGGGGGTGGTCGTATTGCGCAACCCAGGCCTCAACGTACATTTTCGTGTACTCTTGGATGTGAGCGATAGCAGGCGATTCAAAATTTTGAATGACCAGCGAAGGAAACCCAATGGGGAAGAAAACATTATGGTCAGTCACACGTGGTACTCATCTCCCTGTCGCCTTGAACCGTCAAACTTTCCGCACCGGGACGAACGGTTTGTGGAAAGTGACTGACCCGACACAATTTACCGCAATTAATTTACAAGCAATTAAAATAAATAATTTTGCTAGCATGCACCAGGTCTATAGCAGCTTGCCTTACTATGCTTTAAATAATTCAGGCAAATGACACTTGACTCGACTTTTGACAAGTAGTGTGGGAGCACTTTATTTGGCGCTAATTTAGGATGAGCATCTCAACTTCTGTTATCCCCAACTAAGGCTCAACCTATCAATTATTTGCCCGTCATGGCAGGACCCATGCTTAACGTACAATCCTGTGTTCGCCGAGTGGGTTCACCAAGCCAAGCGAGCGAGCCAGAGCAACCGGTCCACATCAAAACAGCCGGCGAGCAAATCCAGAGGGCCGGCTCGCTCTCGCCAAAGCTAAGCAGGCGAGTTTATCGAGCCCGCCCGTCCAGCCCACTCTCGCATAGGCGATCTTGTCGTCATCCCGCCTCCGAATAGGGCAGGAGAGCCACAGCGGCACGGCTCGCCCTCGCCTAAGGATGGAAGGTGAGCTGCGGGAGCCAAGCCGCATCCGCCCAACAGGTTGGTGAGTTAAGGCGAATTGAGGCGAGTTGACCTCGTGTCTGAGAAACATGCCCCGTGGGGTACAGAGGCAAAAATACTTGAATGCCCTTGCTGGGGGTGTAAATAGCTTTCCAGAACAGCGGAGTCACGTTGTTGGCAGACCACTTTTGGCTGCATATAGTTGTTTAGAACAACGGAGGTTGGCTATTTGCAGGCCTTTTTCAGAAAATTATAAATAGACCCAAGGGGGTACCTCAGAAGGCACGTTTTTCTTGTGCCCCAGTCTTCTCGCGCTTTCTGAGGTATCCTTAGCACGACATTTGCCTAAGGAGGGTAAGCGATCTAAGATCTTCTGGGTGTGTGGTGGGACCTCCATGCCAAGCTCTTAGGTCAGTCCCTTGTTCCATTTACTTAGTCGTTTGGCTCGCGGGAGAGAAGTAAATGTGTGATCATCCCTTCCTCAAGGGTGAACTCCACAGAGACCGAATTCTCGGTTTTAATATTTTTGGTGCGGTGAGCGTGGACAGTGGTCAGCATAGAAAATCTTCGGCAACCTTGATGACTGGAGGATCAGGGCAGGGCTCGGACATGTCTGACTCACCACCCCCTCTCCCCACGGTGTGGATGTTCGATGACTTCAGGCAGGAAGTACTCGGCCTCGTCAGGTTCGCACTCGGCGTGCGAGTCGAGTGCTCGACACCAGCTGTCTCAATCTCTTCTGCCCTGGCTCTAGGCGAGGGTGCCCCGGCTCGGCGAGGGTGCCCCGGCTCGGCGAGGGTGCCCCAGCTCGTCGAGCTGAGAAGGAGATTGCGGAGGAGGGGAGAGGATGCGAGCTCCCCGTGCGAGTGCTTTTCCCGGGCTCGGCGAGCGAAGGCCGGTTCGGCGAGATGGTGGTGTGAGACCATATGGCTCGCCCAGCAGGGGGAGGCAGCCCTTTGAGCAAGTTGGCTTCTTCTACCCCGGTTCCAGAGGGGTTCAGGGAACCAGAGATGTCTCACTACACCGGGAGGGATGAACCGGTCCAGCACATCAATTGGTTTGAGGATGTGATTTCGATAAGGCAGATGTCAGATGCCTTTAAATGCAGACTCTTCACCATCACTCTCAAGTAAAAGACAAGAGAGTTGTTCCACCAGCTACCGTCCAACTCCATCCACTGCTTTGAGAACCTGCGTCGGGGGTTCATGTTGAGGTTCACCGCCTCCAAGAAGAGGAAGAAAGAGTCGGAGTCCCCGTTCCACATCAAGCAAGGGGTGAATGAGACCTTGGGGCGTTACGTAGATCGGTTCTAGGAGGAGGTCACCCAGGTCTAGGAGATGTCAGGGCACACCCTGATGATGGCCTTCACCTTGGGGCTGTAATAGGGGTTCTTCAGGATGGAACTGAAGAGGGTGTTGCCCCTCTCCTATGAGGATCTGATGGAGAAGGTGGCAAGAGAAGTCGACGGGGAGGCGTCGGACCTGGAGTTTGCCCGGAAGCTGGCCAGGTGGGCCATGGAGGAGGAGAGGAGCCAAGAGGTAGCATAGTTTAGGAGGAGAGGAGAGCTGAATCTCGCCAGAGGGAACAACAACAACAGCAGCTTGAGTGGGGACGCCAAGAGCTGAACCATCGGCTAGGCTGGAGGCCGAAGTAGCGGGACCAGGGGTCGCAGAGAGGTTTCCATTGGGGAGACAACCGCCAGGGGGGCCAGGGTCAGTTTCACCCTCCAGGTTGGAGGCAAGCCCAGTGACCCCCTCTGCCCGATCAAAATCAGACTATGGTTATAGCCCTGGGGGAAAGGAGGAGAGGTGCACGGAGGAGGAGAAGGGAAGTCGGGGTGAAGTTACCCTACTATGACTTCCATCAGGAGGAGGGGCACGCTACAGCCACGTGCCCGGAGTTTCTCGAGGTAAGAGGAAACAGGGAGCAACAGTAGCGGCGGGACCGTCAGGAGGTGCAGATCGAGGAGGTCCTGTCTCGGGCAAAAGAGGATAAGTACAAGAAACGAGCTGATGTTGGAGCTCGAGGAGGGATCATAGTGATCCATGGGGAGTGGGAGTTTTAGGCTTCGCGAAAGGCAAGCCTTCATACCATGTACGGAAGGAGCGTTGGATCCACATCCCAGACCCCACCCCCGGAGGAGAGGATCACCTTCTCCAGAAGTGACATGCCAGATCAAGAGGACCCTTTTTGTGACACACTGTTCATCCAGATCGCGGTCGAGAACTTCACTCGTCTCCCAAATCCTCATCGACAATGGGAGTTCGGTCAACGTCATCTTTAAGAAGGCATTTGACGTGATGAAAGTGGAGGCCAAGAGGGTGTCGGCCTCGGATGGGCCTCTGTTCAGATTTTTCGGGGAGAGGAAGGAAGTGGAAGGGGGAGTGGGGCTCCATGTCACTCTGAGGGGGCAGTCCCGAAACTACAGGTTCATCATCGTGGACTCCCCCAACAGCTACAATGCCATCTTCGGATGGCCCCTCATCAGCGCCTTTCGTTGCGTCCCCTCGTCCTTCCACCAATATTTGAAGTTCAGCGCCGAGGGGATCCAGGTCTGGGTCCGGGGTGACCCCAAGGTGGCGAGAAAATGCTACGTCGCCACCGTGAACTTCATCTCTTGGCAGGAGGGAGCTGAGGAGATGGAGCAGAGGATGGAGGAGGTGGAGCAGGAAGCCGATGGAGAGGAGATGGAGGTGGAGAGTTGTACCCTGATGGAGGTGGCAGGAGGAGTCCAGGAGGAGCTGGCCGAGGCGATGGCCGTGGAGGAAGTGGTGGAAGCTAAGGAGGTTCTTATCCCGAAGGAGGGGGACGTTGTAGAATCGGGGGAGCAGACCCGCTTGGAGGATATGAAGGATAAAGTGGAGATTAAGGTTTTCACCCTTGGAGGCAAAGTGGAGAAGGTGCGAAACAGCAGGGGGTTGACCCCAGTGGACCAGAAGAGGATGCTGACATGCATCCAGAAGAACGTGGACATCTTCTCCTGGAGCGCAGCAGAGATGCCAAGGATCGATGCGGATGTTGCCTTCCATAGCCTCAACTTGGACCCAGAATCTCGCCCCATCTAACAGAAGAATAGGTCCATCGCGGACAAGCTGGCCGAGCCCATCAGGGAGGAGGGGAAGAAGCAGTTGCCCATATATTACGTAAGTCGGGTCCTGAGGAAGGCAGAGCTTCGTTATCCCATCTTAGAGAAGCTGACCTTCGCTCTGGTCATCTCGGCCCGGAGGCTCCGACCCTATTTCTAGGCATACTCCATCCGAGTGGTGACTGACATCCCCTCCACAACATCTTCGAGGGGGTGGAGTATTCAGGTAGGTTGGCCAAGTCGTCGGTGGAGCTGAGCGCGTTCGACATCTCCTTTGTCCCCCGCCTATCAATCAAGGCCCAAGCAATGACCGACTTTCTGGCTAACTATATAGTCGAGGTGGCAGAGGCAGAACTCACTCGCTCAGTTCCCTGGAAGGTGATGGTAGACGATGCTTTGGGAAGGCATTCCCTGGGGGTGAGGGTTATCTTGGAGAGCCCCAGGGAACAAGAATCGAACAAACGGTGGTGGTACTCTTTCTCA
Source organism: Platanthera guangdongensis (assembly GCA_039583875.1). Classification (NCBI taxonomy): domain Eukaryota; kingdom Viridiplantae; phylum Streptophyta; class Magnoliopsida; order Asparagales; family Orchidaceae; genus Platanthera; species Platanthera guangdongensis. Next base: position 6,035,321 of record CM077153.1, on the reverse strand, counting down.
TCACTAGCAACCAGGTTGAGTATGAGGTCGTGATAGCAGGTTGCGCCTGGCTAGGGAGCTAAGAGTGCAAGATGTAGAGGTCCTCACCGACTCCATGGTGGTAGCCTCCTAGATCAACGGGAATTCGAGGCAAGGGGAATAACTCTTCAATTATACTTGACGAAGTTGAAGGGGGTTATCGACATGTTCCAGACCTTCTCCATCTGACATGTGTCGCGGGAGGAGAATGAGTAGGTTGATCAACTGGCAAAGCATGGTCCCTGGGTGGGGGGTACCATCACCGACCTATTCCGTCCGTCCATCCAAGAAGGGGAGCTGATGGAGGTGGACCAACACCCCTCGTGGATGGACCCTTTCACAACATTCATATCCACAGAGGAGTTCCCGGAAGGGACAGACAAGAAGAAGTTCAAGCACAAGGTGGCGTATTATCTCATGCGCGATGGGCAGTTGTACAGAAAGACCCTCTCGAGGATGCTTGCATGAAGTATGGCAGAGAGGGAGGTTCTGAGAATTTTGGAGGAGGTCCATTCAGGGGAGTGTGGAAGCCACTCGGGAAGCAGAACCCTGGAGGGAAGGGTAGTCCGGCAAGGGTACTTCTGACCGACCCTAAGTCGGGATGTCGCGGAATTTACGAAGAAGTGCCACAAGTGTCAGTTGTTAGCCCCCTCCAACTGCAACCAGCCCAACACCTCAGAAGTATCATGACCCCTTGGCCCTTCACCATCCAGGGGATAGATTTGGTAAGGCCTTTCCCCCATGCCAGTGGGCAGAGGAGGTTCTTGCTTATTATGATAAATTATTTTTCTAAGCGGTTGGAGGTAAAGGCGCTGGCCAAGGTGAACTCCCGGGTCATTAGGAACTTTGTTTGGGGGGAGATCATCTGCCGACATAGGTTACCGCAGGCCATCGTCACGGACAATGGGCCTTAGTTTGCTAGCGCTGAATTCATCAGTTTCTGTGGACAACTTGGGATTGACCTCAGGTTTGCCTCAGTCCACCACCCCAGGAGCAACAGGCAGGTGGAGGCAGCAAACATGATCATTGTGAACCTCCGGAAGAAAAAGTTGAAAACTTGAAGGGGAGCTGGGTGGAGCAGCTTCCCTCGGTCCTCTGGGCTTTGAGGACGACCCCCAACACAGCCACAAGGGAGACCCCCTTCAAGCTCTCCCATGCATATGAGCCAGTGCTTCCTATAGAGTTCGAGGTCTGAACGCCTTGGGTGGTCGAGGCAGAGGAACACATGGAAGAATGGCAAGCAAAAAATGAGGAGCTGCGACTCTCCCTCTACATGGTGGAGGAGCTGTGTGACCACTCCGTCATCCGATAGGAGGAAGTGAAAAGAAGAATGGCTAAGTACTTTGACAAGTACGTTAGGGTTAAACAGTTCACGGAAGGGGACTTAATTTTGAAAAAAGGTGGATGCAGCGGGAAGATCAGCTGCCGTAAGGAAGCTCAACCCTAATTGGGAGGGTCCATACATTGTTAAAGAAACAATGAAATCAGGAGGGTATCGCCTCCGAAATGTGGAGGGCGAGACCCTAAGTCACACTTGGAGCGGTGATGACTTGAAGCATTTTTACCCTCGAGTCATGTAAGTGATGTCCTTTTTCTAATAAAGTTTATTGATATTCCAATTCTCCTACAACGATTCATGTAAGCGGGAGAAGAGTTCACTTAGCAGACCCAAAGCAGATCTCGTTGTTAGGCTTTCATCTAGGTGGCAGGGCTGGATGTCACTCGAGAGTCTACTCAGACCCCGAGCAGATCCGGTTGTTTGGCTCTCATCAAGATGGCAGAGCTAGATGTCACTCGAGAGAGTCTACCTAGATCCCGAGCAGATCCCACTATCAGGCTTTCAACTAGCTGGCAGGGCTGCATGTCACTCGAGAGAGTCTGCCCAGACCCCGAGCAGATCCCGTTGTCAGGCTCTCATCTAGCTGGCAGGGCTGGATGTCACTCGAGAGAGTCTACTCAGACCCCGAGCAGATCCCGCTGTCAGGCTCTCATCTAGCTGACAGGGCTGGATGTCACTTGAGAGTCTACCCAGACCCCGAGCAGATCCCGTTGCCAGGATTTCATCTAGCTGGTAGGGCTGGATGTCACTCGAGAGAGTCTACCTAGACCCCGAGCAGATCCCGCTGCCAGACTCTCATATAGCTGGCAGGACTTGATGTCACTCGAGAGAGTCTACCCAGATCCCGAGCAGATCCGGCTGCGAGGCTCTCATCTAGATGACAGGGCTGGATATCACTAGAGAGAGTCTACCCAGACCACGAGCAGATCCCGCTGCCAAGCTTTCATCTAGCTGGCAGGGCTGGATGTCACTCGAGAGAATCTACTCAGACCCTGAGCAGATCCCGTTGTCAGGCTCTTATTTGGCAGACAGGGCTGGATGTCACTCGAGAGAGTGTACCCGGACTCCTAACTAGATGGCAGGACATGGGGTCTCAGTGAATGTGATAATATCTAAAGTCGGGACCCAGACACTCGAACATCAGAGGCAAAAATTGCAGGGTTGACAGGATGAGCTCGGCAGGTCGGTGAGCCGGAAGTGCCGAGTCGAGACCCTTGCTGGTCGGCGAGCCAAGACTATTGTTCGACGATGCGAGCTCTAGGGACCCAACATAATCGCCCAACACCCGAAAAGCGGCCGAGGTTGCGAGAACTCAGGCCGCATCGCGACCTCATGGGGCCCAGCTCGCATGAAGCCAGACAACTCTGGTGCGAGCCGAGCCGTCCCACTCCCTCTATCTCACGGGCAGCGAGGAGAATCCGGACTGAAGAGACGAGTCGCCGTTCATTGTTCGGCTAACTAAGACCCCTATATTTCCTAAGCTAAGTCCTGAATGGACGCGCAACCTTGCTAACGGGGACACGGGTCCGGTGGTAGCGAGCAGGAGGGGACACGGGTCCGGAGGTAGCGAGCAGGAGGGTCGAACTGGGGCGCAGGCATGCCGGGAAAATAGTTGGAACACTTTGAAAAAACAATATCACAAACAAAAGCGTGCACTTCAGGAAAGCATGTTTCATTGATTACAGAAATTATAAGTTGGGGACTCAGCCCGCATGTACATTAAAACATAGACAAAAATATATATACAAAAGAAGCTCGGCACGGGGGTTCAGCGAGGCGAGCTCCCGGACGACAAGTCCTAGAAGGGCTGTTAGGACTTCTCTATCGGCTTCGGTATCAGAAGGAATATTTCTGGTACCACCTCGCTCACCGAAAGACCCGCGCCTTCGCTCGTGATTTGGCCCGCCCGCTGCAGTATTTGGAGGGTATACTTTGCAGCTTTAGCGACATTCTTTTGCATCATCTCCTTTAGCTCGAATTCGGTGTAGTGCGCGAGCTGGCAGTTGCTGCTAGACGGTGGCGGAGCAGCGGCTGCGGCTTCCAGCTCCCGCACCCGCGCTTGTAACGCCTCCTTTTCCTTCTCAAGTGTGGCGATTTGGAAGCCTAGACGCTTGGCTGTCGTCGTTTTCTGTGAAAAGGGATAATACGAACTTGAGAATAAAGGATGCAATCTCAAAACAATAGATCCGAGTTGCGGGACTTACCACCCCTCCCAGGTACCCGACGAGGATGGCATCGGTCGTGTCCGCCCTCTTCTTCGGGTGCTATGCTTCCTCCTTGGTGAGATGGCGGGCTTCCTCCTTTTCATCGACCAACTTCTTGAGCGAGGGGGTGTTCTTCTCTATCTGGGTGCATCGCCAGCCTACCATGTGGGCCAGCTCCAGGCTGCGGAGATGGGCCCGCACGCTTTCATGAATAAGCACCAGTGTGGCCTCCTCGTCATAGATCGTGGCGTCTTCCCGCGCATAAAGGCCTAACGAGAAGTTATAGGCTTCCTCACTGATGGTTTCTTGTTCTAACCAGCTCGGCAGCAGGGTAGAGATGGTGGCCCGATTCTCCTCCTTGTACCACAGAAGGAGGGGGACGCCGAGCTCGTCCAAGGGCCGCTCGCCAAAGCCAAAGTTGTGGTGCCCTCTCGGCACCGGCTTAACGGCAGGCTGCTCCTCTCCTTGAGACCTGGAGGGGACGGCCGCTTCGCCAGGGGAGCCGTCGGTCGAGGCGGTCGCGGGGGCGAGATCTTCTGTTGGCTGAACCATTGGAGCCTTGCCTTTCCTCAAGGCAGCGGTAGGTACGCCCCTCGTGGTCTTCGGTTTCTTGGGCGGCGGCGGCGGTAGAGTCTATTTGCGGCTGGGCTGCTTATGGATAGCAGAGGCTGGGGTCTCGCGATGCGCGGCGGCCATGACCACAAGGCGGGCAAGATCGCCGGAAGCGACTGGCGCACTATCATAGGGAGGGTGTAAGGGAATGTCCCGCTCGCCTACAGAAAGGGAATTATGATAGGAAAGTTACGAAGTGAAAAGAAATAAGCGTGAGTAGCTTACCTCACACGGGCGGGACAGGGGGTGGTTGTCCAAGTTCCTACGCAGAAATGCGACTTCAAAGTTCTTCCCTACGAAGAACCTGCACAGCTCAGCTTCATGGCCCCCCAGGTTAGGGGGGCGGTAGCTCGTCTCGCTAAGCTGGACTGGTGAGAAGGGGACATTGTCGAAGTCCCCCTTGACAAAAATGACTTCTTCAGCCAGTTGTGACTCTTTTTGACCGTCTCCCTCACTTTGACGTGATTGATGGAGAAGTAAACAGTCCCGTCTTTGTTCACTCAGAAAGAGAACAACTTGCGGAATACCGCGATGCTGAACTCGATCCGCTCTTCCCGCAAAAGCAGGTGAACCCAACCACGACCGCAATAGAGTTAGGGGTCATTTAGCCGAGGATGACTCTGAAGTTTTTCAGTATTTGGCGGACCTCAGGCCATAGGGGAAGCCAGAGGCCACATCGAAGTGTGTCGTGGGGATGGTGTGTTCTTCTCCTGAGTGGTCGTTGATTTTTCCCCCTCCCCGGGTCGCCTCGCCACGAAGCCTGGCGGGATGTAGTTGCCAAGTGCATCAATGAATTCGCCTTCGGTAATGGCAGCGTAGGAGAAGTTGTGTTGAGAGAAAATCCAGGCGCACTTGCTCCACCCATCAGCGTCACCGTCGCCACCGCCCATCTCGTAAACAGGTTGCTAAGCGGGATGTTTTAGTTCTCGCAGGGAGCGGGCGCGTCAGGAGTCGCAGGAGGTAGAAATGCGGTAGGTAAGAAAGAGTCGGCGGGGCATATTTATAATAAGAAAAAGGGGTGGGAAAATGTCCTGCAGGCGGGAAAAGTGCGGATAGCAAAATGTGCCCTGACGTTTCGACTTCCGGACCCACCGCGGATTCCTACCAGCTCGTTGTTGTGCCACAAAGACTATTCGGCAGCGAGCTGCACTCACTCGCGTCCACCCAAGAGGCGGGCGAGCCTCGATTCGCACCTGCCAAAAGCAACAGGCAGGTCGCTTCGACTCGCGTTCGGCGGATTCTCGGCTCGCTCCCGCCAATACTGGGTAGGCGGGCTGGGCAAGCCGGTTCAACAATGTCGCACCCGCTTGAATAAGGGGTAGGCGGGCAAGAGCATCTCGTTCGCACTCGCCCAGAGAAAACTAAACAGCGAAATCATAAAATTAATATGAAACGAACATAAGCCCATTGGCGGGCGAGAGGAATCAAATAATTACAAGCAAGAGTTCGATGTCCTGAAGAAAGAGAAATTTTGTGGCCCTATTACGCGAGTTGGTTCAGGATGCAGGTGCGAACCGGGCCTGGCGATCAGTAGCGGGGAAGAGGAGGGTGGCTCAGTACTGGATCCACTTCCATTTGCCCCGCCGCCGCATCTCGGGTCGAGGCGGCTCACGGGGATAGAAGTATTCGCGAACCGCCATTAATTCCCGCTGGGCCAGGTCGACCTGCTTTGTGGCGTGCCTGAGCTGCTCCTCTACCCGCGTGATGTGTACTCCCGTAGAGGTAGTTCCATCCCTGTCAGTTGGGCATCTCATGCCCTCCAAAACTGCGAACCGCTCCTCCGCCTCGGCCTTGTCCTTATCTACCCTATTGCATACCTCCTGCAGCAGCATGGATTGTTTTTGAAATAGCTGCGTCAGCTGCTTCTTCATCCCCTCAGCATCCAGTGGGACGCCAGATATTCTGAGATATGATCCATAGAAGGGGGAGGCGAATACTCCTCTCTGATGTCGACGTTGTAGGAGGAAATCACGTTGAAGCCTACAGAGGCAAAGATCAGAAATAACAAGCAGTCATAAACAGTCAAGAATACAAACTCACCGGGAGTCGGCACGTCGCCCGCGCCGGCAGATGGTCGGGATGTGCCCGACTAGCCCTGAAAGATCCCTCCTTCAAGAACTGCGAAAGATTTCCCCAGCCTAAGGGGAATTGATGACTGGGAAATCGCCAGAGGGGCATGCCCCTAGGCTGAAGGGTTGGCGGCCCCTCGGTTATCAGTGGGAGGGAATGGCCCCGCTCCTCTCCATCGCCTCCACTTTAGTGAGGCGTCTCCTATAGAAAAAGAAATCAGAGGCAGAATTACGAATCAGACAGGAGGTCTGCATACCTCATGGGCGACCTTGGCACCGGTCGTCGAGCTGGACCCCTGAGGGTCGTTCGCAGGAGACCGTCTGACTATCATCCATTTCCTTGGCCTAAATAGGGGGCCATGCGATCCGCACGCCAGCCACTTGGCGACATCAAGAAATTTCTCCCGCGTCCCCTCCCTCGCGGCCGCTAGGCGCGCTAGCATCTCTTTGGACACATGCATCATTCAACTATAGTTCACAAGGGAGGTTAAAGAAAGACTTGATTTTTCTCAAAGGCCCGGTGGCATATTTATAGCGTACTGGTGGGACCCACCCAAAGATTCTCTCCAGCTTAGCAAAACACTCACCGAACACTTGGGGTTGGATGTTTTTTTCCGAGCTTTGCCAAGCTCAAAAAAAGCGGGGATTGTGTACAACCCCGTGTTTGCCGAGTGGGTTCACTAGGCTAGGCGAGCGAGCCAGAGCAACCGGCCCGCATCAGAACAGTCGGCGGGCGAATCCAGAGGGCTGGCTCGCTCTCACCAAAGCTATGCGGGCGAGCTGCGCGAGCCAGCCCGTCCAGCCCGCTCTCACATAGGCGACATTGTCACTAGCCCGCCTCCGAAAATGGTAGGCAAGCCACGGCGGCCCGGTTCGCGCTCGCCTAAGGATGAAAGTCGAGTTGTGGGATCTAGGCCGCGTCCGCCCAGCAGGTTGGCGAGTTGAGGCGAGTTGACCCCATGTATGAGAAACACGCCCCATGGGGTCCATATGCAAAATTACCTGGATACCCTTGTTGGGGGTGCAAATAGCTTTCCAGAACAGTAGAGTCACGCTGTTGGCATGCCACTTTTGGCTGCATATAGCTGTTTAGAATAGCAGAGGTTGGTTATTTGCAGGCCGTTTTCAAAAAACTATAAATAGACCCCGGGGGTATCTCAGAAGGCATGTTTTTCTTGTGCCCCAGTCTTCTTGCGCTTTATGAGGTGTCCTTAGCTCAACATTTGGCTAAGGAGGAGAAGCTTTATAAGATCTTCCGGGTGTGTGGTGGGACATCTACGTCGGGCCCTTGGGTCTGTCCTTTGTTCAATTTCCTTAGTCGTTTCGCTCGCGGGAGAGAAGTAAGTGTGTGATCATCCCTTCCCCAAGGGTGAACTCCAAAGAGACCGAATTCTCGGTTTCAATATTTTATTCTTTGTTTCAACACTTAAAATAGTAAATTGCAGAAATGAAAGTGCGGTAAATAAAAGCTGATGTTAGTGTAAGCTGCAGAATTGAAATGCTATAATGAAAAGGACTAGTATGAAACTGGAGTAGTACTGAACCGAAAGAACTGAACTGAAAGTAAATAGCCATGACTAGTACGGGACTAGAATACTGAAAAGAAATGAACTGAACTGAAAGTAAATAGCCATGACAAGTACGAGACTGGAGTACTAAAAAGAAATGAACTGAAATAAAATAAATGAACTGGACCAGTACGAGACTGGAATAAAATATAAAGAAAATGGTTAGTAGTACAATCACTCCATTCGGGAGGTTTCAGTTCCATCTCCATTCTTAGGAGGATTAACTCTGTTCCATCTTCATTCTCAAGAGGCTTATTTCAATTTCATCTCCGTTTTTAGGAGGTTTAGTTCAGTTCCATCTCCGTTTTCAGGAGGCTTAGTTCAGTTTCATCTTCGTTCTTAGGAGGCTTAGTTCAGTTCCATCTTCGTTCTCAGGAGGTTTAGTTTGAGTTTTACCCATTATTTAGGTCTGATAATAGTTCCGTTGCATCCTTTATTGTTGTGGATTAATCAGACCTGGAGAATTTACGGGTTATACTTTTATTCGTCGAGCATGTTTTCTCGTATTTTCATTTTCCAAACTTGTCTGAGTTACTCGAGAGCTTTATAATGGATAAAGATGAGGCGCTCAGTAGCTCTACGAAACCTCGGAACACACATAGCTTGGCACTTACCTCGATCACTCTCGTTGGTAAAATAATTTGAACTTATTATTGGACTAAAAGATGGTCACGCGCTCCAATTTTCATTTCGAGAAAATCGGATGCATTGATTTCCGAGCGCGACCCTAGGCTCCAATGAATTGAAAAAACTTCAAATTTTATGTCAAGGTTCCCAAATTTTAATACAACATTTAAGAGGGCCTAAAATGAGCATACAATTTTTTTCAAAAAATTTCGACCAATTTTGGTCTTCTAAATTGGCCAAATAAAATTTATTTGGACTTTTAAAATTATCAAATCACTTGCAAAAATTCTCAAAATTTTTGTGGAGCAAGTTCTCATCAAGTGACATAATTTTCATGTTTAACATTTTTCCCTAGGAGCCTATATTTTTTTATAAAAAGTATTGAAAATTCTGATTATCATTGATCTACATATAACAGATCAATGATAATCATGCGGCTAGTATTGCGCCAGACAGGGATATTAGCCAGCGCTTCCCCACAGCGGATCAGCCGCGGATTTGCTGTGGGGGGCACAAAAGATGAGGGGGGGGGAGAGGATATCACCGCCATCCATCTCATCACTGGGATTTGGACAACGGTGATTTCATCCCGCTGATGATGAAGGCGGTGTCCCTCTGCCACCACCGGTCGGCCACTGCTGGGCATCGACACCGTCCCCGATCGGTTCGCCCGGAGCCGACAAACTTCTGGGCAGTGGTCTAGCGACTTGCCGTCGCTGGCCACCCCCGGAAATTGTTAAACCGAGAGCAGGGTGGCGGTGGATCTGCTCTCAGCGCCATCACGCCACCCTGCCTCTCCGATGACTTCTCCAACCACGCAACTACCCTCGATCGGTGTGCCAGGGGCAGGGTTCCTCTCCGGTGGTGGTCCGGTGACCAACCGCTACTGGCTGCCGCCGGAGCAAAAGCAGAGAAAAAACTCTGCTCCACGGGTGCTGCCAGAACGACATTTTCTGGCGGCGCCTCGGCCGTCCACCACCGGGGATAATCATCCCCAGTGGTTTAATCCCTCCTCAGTACCACTGTCGGTGCTAGGAGGGGCTAACCTCCTACGGACACTACCCAACCTAGAGCTTGGCTCGGGTGGTGTCGGCGGCGCTCCGGCCGCCGGAAGGAGCATGCAACACGTCAGAAATATGAGGGAGGAGGGGAAGAGCTTCCACCTATGGTTGGGGGGTTTGTGATGGTACCAACTGAGTCGCCATTGGAGGTGGTGGTGGAGCTCGGGTGGTGGAAAATTTTCCGGTGATGTTGGATCTGGCAGAGGGGACCTTGGCTCGTTTGGGTTTGTGTGGAGGGATGGAGGATGGGCAAGGCCATTTATAGGCTTGGGGAGGGTGGTCATCCCTCCCCTAGCCAATGTAGGATAAATCCCCATGAGGGGAGGAGATCTTCTCCTCCCCTCCACTTGGGTTGTCCATGTGGCACCATCAGGGTGGCCCTAGGTGGCAGCAATCCAGGGGAAGAAGTGGTGGGCTTGGGCCTTGGTTCTTATGGAGGGAAAAGAGGAGTGGAAGGGAAAAATTGGGCCTACCTTGGCCCAAGGCTCATTTCCCACCATGTTGCTGGTTTGGTGGCCCAATGAGTAAGAGGGGGTAGGGCCTTAGCCATGATTGAAGAGGAGGTGCACACCTCTTTGGGAGAAAAATCCAAAAATTGGGTTTTTAGTGGGGGTTAACCGAAGTCAACCCTAAGTGGGTCCCCCCTTACTGGTTAAAGTCAAAATAGGTCTATGTCATCGGGAAGCGAGTCAAAGTTGGAGTGTCATGTCATAATTTGTGTGTGCACGCTTTTCAGTGCACGATTATGCTTGATTTGACCACGGGTTAATTATTCGTTTTTGAAATTGATTGGGACGAACTCGATTGACTTTGTATTGACCATACGAGTCCAATATCACTGATCGGGGTCGAATCAGATTTTATTTGCTATTTGTCCAAAATCTGTGCGTCGCGGTGCGCTAAAACGGTCAAATTGCTGATATTCGTCGTTAGACTTCAAATTGTGAGACAACAAGTTCCAGTGGGTTCGTATTGACTATACGAAGCTATAAGAACTTATAGAATTCAAATCGGAGTTCTCTAGGTCATTATAGTCTGCTTAGTGTTACCTCTCACCCGAGTGTGGGTCGTGGGTAGAGGTTCTGGTTACTTTATTGGGCCTTCTAGGGTTCTGGTGGTCCAATAAAAGTTGGGATATTACAACTCGGTCTTTTCCCGGTCCGAAGAAATCAGACTGCCTTAGCTTGGAATCGGACCGGGTGCGCAAACAGTCAAAGTAAACAGCAACAAATGACAAGATATTTTTTACATGGAAAACCGAAAAGGGTGAAAAACCATGTGGCTAGATCTGTGTAGAGCCAAAATCTACTAATTCCTTTGAGTTTTATAGGGATTGAGATTTGATCTCGGAGGACGACGTGTCGCTTCTCCATTACAATTATAAAGTATAGAAATGAGCGAATGAAACTAAGTCCTCAGAGTCTCGATGGAAGCGCTCCGACATTAAAAATATGGCTAAGTCCACCAAACCTCGATGGAAGCGTTTCAGCCTAAAAATTTGGCCAATTCCACAAAACCTTCATGGAAGCATTCCGACCTAGAGATTTGACCAAGTCCATGGAACCTTGGTGGAAGCATTTTAGCTGAGAAAATCTCTTAGTCCACGGAGCCTTTTCACAAGAAGAGGAGTGGGGCGAATTCCTAAGTGAAGGATCGACCTAAGTCCATGATCTCGTTGGGAAATCTCAGAGCTCACTTTTGATATGGAGTTGCATGTCTTCAAATGAAAGTCTGGGGGCCTGTTTATAGTTTTCTGGAGGGATACGTCAGTAATTGTGTCAGAGCAGAATATGTGCTGGCAAATGGTGTCTCTCCATTTCGATCACCTGGATCACCAATTTTATCAAAATGACGGAAGTGCCCCCGGGTGGCTCGGGCAGGGTGTACGGAGGTAGCAGTTGCCGACGCAGTCCAGCAGTGGTGGCGGCGGTAGGAGTCATCCGGGCTGGCGATAGGCGCAACGTGCACATGGCGCAGCCATACGATACGGTCGTGCAGTGGCGTGACCGTGTGGGGGCGCAGCCGTGCGGGGTGTGACTGCGTGGCAAGCCGGGCACGGTCACGTAAGGTGCGGTCGCGGCGCAGGCCACACACGGGCGTGGGTCGCGCGGGGAACGACCATGCGCTCCCGCATGCGGGCTGTGAGCGCCTACGCGGCCTAGTCGTGCACGGGTTTCAGGCCCTCCTTCAGGCATTTCTAGGACTTGGGGGAGTTTGGCTCTGCGCGTGCATCTTGCTCGGATGGGTCGGCTTTTCTCATGCGTCCTTGGTTCAAATCGTTCTAGTTGGGCCCTGAAATTTCTAGGGTGACCCCATCAACATGTATCTGCAAATGTGCATATGGGTGTCATTCTTAGTTATCTAACAACTCGGTATTCGTTAATATCGTTCAAATTTATGTGATCTAATCAATTGAGTCGATTACATTTTATATTGTATGGGTAGTTGGATTATGTGTAGATATTATACGCCTTTTTTACATTTATATGAAATGTTTAATCGTAAATTAGTCTCATAATGATTGTAGTATAAATAAGTTATGATCTATGAGTCAGAAGACATCTTTTCAATCTTGATGATGACTAGTCCATTTATAGAATAATTGGAGTGCCTATAACCCACTCCTCTATGATCCCATTATATTAGTGGGGAACATGGAGGAGCCGCAGCGCGATCAGCACGCACGATTGTACGCGATCCCCGCGCGCACGATCCCGCACCCGCTCGACATCCTGGGTCGGCCAGACTGTCGGCCCCCTCCTTCACCATCTCCACCGGCCGGCTGACCCAAGTCGGTCAGGTTTCCGACCGACCAGCGAGGTCGTGTCTCGCGGTCGCAAGGCATGGCGTTCCCACTGATCTCCCCAACTGACAAGGTAGCCCCCTCTCATGGCCACCGCTGCGGTCGCGGGTCGCGACCGACCATGATAATCCCTTCGGGCGGGCTCCCTTGGTTGGGCTCTCCCCGTGCCTATCGGTTCCAGTCGGCCGCACCTGGTTCCATTCTTTGCAAAAAGAAACCATCGTTAACTTTGCAGAACTGGCATGTCAATTCACAGAGTAGTTTGTCACCAACCGTAGAATAGTTTGAGATCTCTCACATCTGTCCGGAATTCGTCAGAATGATGAAGAGTCTCTTAAGGATTTTTTTGCCGATTCAAGACCGAGGCTCAATAGATTCCGGGAGATGACCCCGAGTTGTTAAGGGGTGATTTCCTTGGGGGCCTTCACCCTAGCGGTTTCTATTCGGCACTCATGAGGTAGACAGTACCCACCTATCCAGATCTTATTCATCGGGTTGAGGCCCAGATAGCAGCTGACGAGGCTATCGAAGCGCACCGCCAACAGTATGAGAGTATACAGAAGACGAAGAGGGCCCAAGAGGAGCCCCCTAGAAGGCCTGAAGAATGACGCAAAGAAGAATGTCGAAATGGCGAGTGTCACCGTGAATCTCAGAGAGACCTGGGCCAATGACCGCCTTAAGTATACACTCCATTAAATACCTAGACTGATGCGCTCTACGAAACTCAACATAGTCTGACACTCCAACGACCAAGAGTACGACCGCTAAATCCAAGGAGCGGCCAGTCAAAGTACCCAAGCCTCTCCACCCAAATATTTGCAGTCGAAGTGCTAGAAAGAATTTATAAGGATAAGGAGTTCAAGCAAGTTATCAATGTACAACCCCATATTTGCGGAGTGGGGCCCCAAGCAAGCGCAAGGTGTAATCTAGAGAATGGTTCGGGATAAGTGAGCCCAAAATCTAAGGGGGAAAAGGGTGGAGTATTGTAGGAGACCGACACCCGCCCCGACCCCATTTCAGGGGGGCGGGTGCGGCGGGAGGCCAGCACCCGCCCCGGCAGATCTTTAGGGGCCGGGTGCGGCGGGAGGCCGACACCCACCCCAGCCCCATTTCAGGGGGGCGGGTGCGGCGGGAGGCCGGCACCCACCCCAGCCCCATTTCAGGGGGGCGGGTGCGGCGGGAGGCTGGCACCCCCGACCTATGTTCAGGGGCGGGTGCAGCGGGAGGCCAACCCCCTCCCCGACACCATTTCAGGGGGGCGGGTGCGGCGGGAGGCCGGCACCCGCCCCGACCTAACTTTAGGGGGCGGGTGCGGTAGGAGGCCGACACCCGCCCCGACCCCATTTCAGGGGGCGGGTACGACGGGAGGTCGGCACCCGCCCCGACCTATCTTCAGGGGGCAGGTGCGGCAGGAGGCCGACACCCGCCCCGACCCCATTTTTTTGGGGGGGGGGTGCGGCGGAAGGCCGACATCCCCTTGACCTATCTTCAGGGGGCGGGTGCGGCTGGAGGCTGGCATCCACCCCGACCCTATTTCAGGGGGGGAGGGTGCGGCGGGAGGCCGGCATCCACCCCGACCCCATTTCAGGGGAGCGGGTGCGGCGGGAGACCGACATGTCACAACCCGCATTTTCTCAAACATTTAAATCATATCAGAGCAAGAGAAAATATGTGTTATGATGTCACGCCGTGCAGGGGATAACTGCACGCGCTCATGCAAAACCCATACTCTAGTTCGTTGAATACAATCGTAATTTAATCAGAAAGAAAACCAGTTACGTTTGATGGTTGTATCCTTCGGCACCGTGGATCAGCTAGTCCGCAATTAAAAATATATTTCTACGCAGCGGAAAATACTTTGGTTTAGTTACTTTGACTTCCTTCATGAAAGTAAATGCCCCCAAATGACAAATCATGGAATGCAAGACTCTAGATTTATCATAGTATAAGAAAAATAGCCCTTTACGTACTCGAGAAGTACCTAGGGAGGAAACCAGCAACCAATATGTTATAACCTCATATTCATATGTTACAACTTCTTAGCCATGCTATTCCCGAGCAAAATAATCCGGGCTCGAGCAAATTATCTCGGAATTTAACGACATTCACACCGTAGCTAAATACCCACGCTACGAATCTAGTGGCGAAGTCGAAATCATCATCCGACAAACAAAACTTGGGCAAACCTTACCCGAAGCCAAAACATAAGCATTCCTAAAGAGGCACCACCGAGTCACCAAAACAGACTCCGGCTTGCTAGGAAATCTTGTAAACAGACTACCAAATCAGCCACTAAAAGGCCTAAAGAGCGAAGATCACGCTCTAACAACGACAAAGGCCAAAATATGCCAACGTAACGCCAAACAAAAATTACACAATTGCCAAAAAAACGGGGGCGTTACACGGCACCCGCCCCGACCCCATTTCAGGGGGGCGGGTGTTGCGGGAGGTCGGCACCCGCCCCGACCCCATTTCAGGGGCGGGTGCGGCGGGAGGTCTGCACCCTCCCCAGCCTATCTTCAGGGGGAGGGTGCGGCGGGAGGCCGGTACCCGCCCCGGCCCCATTTCAGGGCAGCAGGTGCGGCGGGAGGCCGGCACCCGCCCCGACCTATCTTTAGGGGGCGGGTGCGGCGGGAGGCTGACACGCACCCCTGCCCCATTTTACGGGGCGGGTGCGGCGGGAGGTGTGACACTATTTTTTTGACAATTATTTAAACCTCTCATTGACGTCATAATGACGTAAGGGGCGTTACGTTATCGTGGAGTTGATGCGCGTCGTCGTTAGTGCGTTTTCGCATCTGTTCGGTCGGAGAGGCCAAATTCTTGAATATTTGTCGAAAATGGAAAACTTCATATTTGGAAATTAAATTTTGACATGCTCGTCAAGTTTCGTCGCGATCCGAGCGATATTCGAGGCTCGATGAATTTTCGAAGTTTTGTAGAATTTATGTTCGCCGTAGGCTTTGAAAATTTATATCTCGAGAACGGCTCGTCGGATTTTAGTTTTGTCTTTGCCGTTAGATTCGTAGCGCTGACATTCGCTTACACTGCGAATTTCGTTCGAATCGGGGTACGTTTAGCCCCTGTATCATCATTTTATCTAGAAGTATGAGACAAAACTGATTTCTCGAGAAATAACACTGATTTCTCGAGAAATAATGTCATTTATCGAGAAAATAGGTCATTTCTTGAGAAACGTCAATGTTTCTCGAGAAACGGCAATGTTTCTCGAGAAACGGCAATGTTTCTCGAGAAACGGCAATGTTTCTCGAGAAACGGCATTGTTTCTCGAGAAACGGCATTGTTTCTCGAGAAACGGCATTGTTTCTCGAGAAACAGCAATGTATGTTTCTCGAGAACAGCTTTGTTCAGCAATGTTTCTCGAGAAAAAGCTTTCTTTCTCTAAAAACAACAATGTTTCTCGAGAAGGTCATTCCTACACTTTTCATGAACATTCGGGTGTCATTTTGAGAGTAAAAACGGCATCAAATCGAAAAATGGTTAACATGAAATTTGTTCGTCTCGACGATATCTACAACTTTCATGTTGATCACGTTTCAATTCAAGGCCATCTTAAGTCTCTATTTTCATTTTCCGCGCACCCGCACTTAAATTGTCCACCTCCTTCCTGTTTAGACAAATATATATATATATATATATATATATATATATATATATATATATATATATATATATATATATATATATATATATATATATATATATTATATATATATATATATATATATATACATACATATATATATATATATGTATGTATATATTCATATACTTAAGGATAAATATAACAACTTCATCATCTTCTTCACCGAACCAGAGAGCGAGAGTAACAACGAGGGTTCTAAGTCGTGAAGCTTTGGATCGCCGTCGTCGGAGCTACGATGCTTGGAATCGCAAACCGAGCATAGATCCGGAAAGCTCTTGTCGAGAGTTTCACGCTCGTTGTAAGTATTTCTCGTTTCGTGGAAGTTTTTTGTTATGATTTTCGGCCCTAACATCTCTTTTGTCCAAATCCTTGTAGATTTCGCTTCCCCGCGCTTTCTTTTGGCTGGATCCACGACGTGGAATATATTGGAAGACCGATTGGAGTAAAAACCGAGACAAGTGGTGTTCTTGCCCTCCCTCTTGCTCTTTTCTTCCAAATTTTAGCAATATGTTGTACATTTGACATATTTAAGTTAACTTTATCCTCGAATTGCTAGTTAATTGTCTTGGGTTATGAAGTGTGTTTCACCTATAACCATTTCTCCCAAATTTTATTCCATAGATTTGGTAAACAAATTTGGTTGTCGTGCCACTTTAACTATCGAGTCATTATAATCGTTGCGACATCTCGTGCGTCCCGTTGTTTTGATCTTACCACTTTGCTTAACCTTTGCAGTGTCCTTATGCAGTCCAAATCATTTGTTGACCGTTAATCCATGTTGAATAAAAGAAACTCTGCGTGTATAATTATGTAACTAAAGAAAACTCTGATGGTCTGTGCGTTGGGGTTTCTCCCTCGGCACAATGTCTTATGGCTGAGCCTGTGCGTGTTGTGGACCTTCATTCCCGACACTTTGCCTTAGCTGTTGGTCTGTGCGCGTTGGTATTTCTCCCTCGGCATGGTGCCTTTTGGCTAGGTTTGTGCGCGTTGTGGACCTTTTTTCCCGGCACGGTACTCTTTCCTGTTGAGCTGATCAGTCCCATTTTAAATGATGAATGACATAAATAATAAAAAAGATGAATATATGAACTTCTGATGTTTAACACTCTGTTCTGTCCAGTTGTTGTGATTTAGCCCTTCTTACTCAGCTAAATTTAACGTTTTGCTTATGTTGTTTTGCTACTGACTTTTGTTGCAGTCGATTTATTGTCCCTTGTTCACTTCGAGGTTTGTTGGTCTTCCTTTTACTCTTTTGCACCACTTGTAACTTGCTTCGAAGGTGTTCTTCTTTTGAATGCCTCGGGTCCAGAGCAATAGCAGTTTTAGCTGACAGAGTTGTGCTTCTGGTGCTGCGAGTTGCTGCGGCCGTTTGTTTCCACCTCACAGTGTTGAGGTAGTTGTTTTGTTAGACATGACTATTTCTCTATGGGTTCGTGTCAGTTGTTAACGCTCATAGTCTTAAACTTCTTATGACAGTTTACTTATTACTTTTACTGTTGTTACTTATTCTTTGTTTATACTTGTTCTCTGAGAAGGATTTATGTTAAAATACATATAGTTATTTTTAAGTATACAAAATTGCGTTCTTGAATATTGTCGTGCCATAATTTTTAACTACAAAACATACTACTTTTAAGCGCTATAAAAGTTCTTTTATTTATATTAAATGTAGAAGTCGCATCATCATTACAATATGCTAGACTTTCATTCTTATATATGATAATAAATGGATCAAACTAAGTATTTTCCGTTGTGAAAACTTATATATTTTCTCACCTATGAACTAGTGATCCACCCGACCAAGGGACACAGTCAGTAACTCAAATAACTTATATTTTTTTTAAACTTAATTTCATAAGTCTTTTACTTAAAGTAAATGTGAGGACGAGTCGCCTGAACGTCTGCAGTTGTCCCCTACATGGAGTGGCATCACAACGCGTATTTTCTCTCACTCTGACGTATTATTTAATACAGAGAAAATACGGGTTATGACAGTTGGTATTAGAGCCAGGTTTTGCAAGAGGGTTGGTTGGTTTGGCAAGCCAATCAAACAACTTTCCTTTAAACAAAACTCTAATCGTATCATTTCATTGCACACACACACCGATATATCATTAGTAGATCTTGACTGAAGCATGAACACTACACTCATAGCATGATAAAAAGTATACGAGGCATATTATGTAATATGAGATGCATAATATATGTTTGTATATGGATCCAAAATAGGTGATAACATGTGACGATTATGTAGTATGAGATGCATAACTATCATCACATGGATGCCCATTAACACATTTTACTTTTTCGTTACATTCAATATTATGTAGTATGAGATGCATAACATTGTATGTGTACGCCGCTCATAACATGCAATAAGGCCTTTTTAGAATGCATAACACTACATACATAACATATCATCGCATAAGCACACGTGACAAGTTAAAGATTTGCATGATGACATATGTACACCCATAATTTGAAATGAAATTTAAACATTCATGCATTCATATTATAGACACAAGTTAGAAGCAAGACATCATTTCATGATTTCCCAGAGCAAGGTAATAACAAAAGCAAGTATCTGTTCATTCCTGATTTGATCTTAGTCAGGGTATTCAAGTTTACTAGCTTAGGCATCTTAAGCTAGGTCCTTGATAAGTCGTTTGTTTGTATCGGTAGAATATGACCCCAAAACAGTTTTGCTAAGGGAATATCTTCCCAGTTTGTGATGTCTTGGCAAGGTTTTGACTAGATATTCGTTTGTTCTGTAGAAATGCCGCCTAAATGCGTTGGGACGAGGTCGACTCCCCAGTCGATGGGTGAGTCTTCTAGTGCCCAGAGTGAAGCGGTGATTGAAGGACTACAACAAA
>CM077153.1:5835979-6015980 GCA_039583875.1 Platanthera guangdongensis | reverse complement strand
AAAAATATAAATCAATGTTACAATTTTTATTTTTTAAAAAAATTAAGTTTTGTTGTAAAAACATTAATTTCACGCAATCTTTTTCTCCCTCTTCTTTCTCTCCCTTCCCATCTCTCTCCCTTTCTCTCTCCTCCCCCTCTATCCGCCCCCTTTTCTCATCTCCCTTCCCATCATCTCTCTCTCCTCTCTTCCTCCCCTCTCCTCTCTCCTCCTCCTCTCTCTCTCACTCCCTCCTCTCTCCCTCCCTCCACTCATGCTCTCTCTCATGATAAAATGGCTCTTGTTTGATCTTTGGTGTGTCTCCAAATATCTATATTCCCTTATATATATACTAGTGCCCGATACGGGGCTCCGCCCTATGGCTACGCGCCCACAGTACCCGGCCGTGACGGCGGGCTTCGCCCGCACCTAGCTGCGCCCGCCCCGCGGCGGGCTGCGCCGCCCTCGGATAGCTGCGCCCCCGACACGGGGCTCTACCCCTATGGCCACGCGCCATAGTACCCGGCCCGTGACAGCGAACTTCAGCCGCACCGGCTGCGCCCGCCCGCGGCGGGCTGCGCCCACCCCCGGCGGGATTATAAAAATATAATATTAATTATATTTTAAAAAATAAACTATTTAATTATATTTAAAAAATATTTTAAAAAATATAATATTTAATTATATTTAAAATATATATTTAAAAAATATTTTTTTAAAAAAAACTCTTGCGGGATTAAATCCCGCCTGCTTAGGTGGGGATAAATCCCGCCTAAGTTAGGCGGATTAAATCCCCGCCTAACTTAGGCGGGATTTAATCCCGCCTAAGCAGGCGGGATTAAATCCCGCCTAAGTATAGGCGGGATTTAATCACACTTGCTTAGGCAGGATTAATCCCGCCTAATTAATCCCGCCTGGGATTGTATTAATCCCCGACGGGATTTAGTCCCACACCGCCCGTTTGGTGTGATTTTTTGAGAATATATAGACATTTCGTCCTTATAGCTGTAATGTTGGGTTGGCGGGCTTGCTAGGCTGGCTGGTCGGCGAGTTTGTTGGACTGGTCAGGGGGCGGGTCAGCTAGGCTGACGGGCGGGCTGGCTGACGAGCTTAATTTTATTTGTAGGATTTTTGTGCTGATGGATTATATGGTGTCCTGCAAAATATATAGATTTGAGAGACCCTATATAGGTTTAGGAGACCTAAAAAAATATGAACGACCCTGATTTGTTGTTGTGATCAACGGTTGCGATCAAATATTTGGTTTATATTCAACGGTCATGATCGATCGTGATCTGATTCTAAAATTCAAAACTACTTCTTTAATGTAGTTATATATATATATATATATTATATATATATATATATATATATATGTATATCTTTATACTATAAGGAAAAGACCTAATCCCCAGGTGTAAACATTCGTTGGACCAAAATGCCCTCATAAAAAACAGTTTTTTTGCTTTATCATTTGGGTATTTGGTCTTTCGGTGGCTGGATTAACAATTAATAAAATATAGCTGCAATGTTCATCCGCCATAAAAATCCCGATACCCGACTTTTCGTTGCGTATTCTGTGCAGGTAGGGCAAACCCCGTCGAAGCCCATCGCCAGCGCATACATCTTCATCTCCCGCTCACCATATCTGCACATCGCTCGCACCGCTTCTCCCTGTTGGATTCCACTTCCATTTCCATTGTTGCTGCCCACTCCGCTGCTCCGGTTGCCCTGCATTCTGCCGCCGGTGTTTCCGCAAGTCAAACCCAGATCGAAACCCAAATCCAAGCTATTGCCGCTACCAGTGTCTTTGTCGCTGGGGCTGTCGCGGGCCCCGTCGCTGCCGCTGCCTCTTCCGCATTTTGCGCCTCGAACCGCTTCTTCCCTGCTCGATTCCACTTCCATTCCATTGTTGCTGCCGACTCAGCTGCTCCGGTCGCTGTCCCTGCCTCCTCCGCATTTTGCTCCGCTCTTCTTCTCCTTCCAGGTTTGTATTTCGGTTCTACTCTTGGATTTGAATATCACTTTCGATTTGATCCTTCTAGGTATTGATTTCACTTCCATTTCCATTGTTGTTGACTCAGAACTTTGGCCGCTCCTTCATTTGCCGCCGCTCTTTCCACAGGTCAAACCCAAATCGAACCCAAATCGAAGCCGCAGCCGCTGCCGCTGTCGCAACCGCTGCAGTGTCGTTGCCAATGCCGCCTCCGCGGCTTCGTCGCTGCCGCTGCCTCTCCGCATTTTGCTGCGCTCTTCTTCCCCTTCCAGGTTTGGAATTTAATTTTCTTTGGCTTTTAATATCACTTTTGTTGTGATTTAGATTTGGGTTCTTGATTTAATATCAGTTTGTTGGGGTTGTGATTTTAATATCAGTTTGTTGGGTTATGGATTTCAATATCAGCTATGGATTTGGAAAACTGATTTATTTGGTTTCAGTTTTGATTTTGTCATCTCCAATTGGATATAAAACTGCTCTAAGGTTGACATGTCATTAAAATTTCATTAAAACTGATGTCAGTTTTGAGATCAAAATACAAATATTTGTTGATAAATACTTTTGTTATCTTTGGAGATAAGCTTAGTGAGAACAACTACATCGTAGCCTACCATAACAATGCCGACATAACATCAAATTCATGGACCCAACCGAAGCACTCAGTTGTCCAATTAGCTGCTGCGATCACATTCTGTTCAAGGATGTTTATGTACCCTTATATCTCAAGAGAGGATTGTTACTACACTGATACAGACTCTGTTGTTCTTCATGGTGTAACATTCGTTGGACCAAAATGCCCTCATAAAAAACAGTTTTTTTGGTTTATCATTTGGGTATTTGGTCTTTCGGCTGGATTAACAATTAATTAAAATATAGCAGCACTGTTCATCCACCATAAAATCCCGATACCCGACTTTTGTTGCTTATTCTGCGCAGGTAGGGCACCGTCGAAGCCATCGCAGCAGCGCCTACATCTTCATCTCCCGCTCGCCATATCTGCACCATCGCCTCGCACCGCTTCTTCCCTGTTGGATTCCACTTCCATTCCATTGTTGCTGCCCACTCCGCTGCTCCGGTCGCCCTGCATTCTGCGCCGGGTTTCCGCAGTCAAACCCAGATCGAAGCCCAAATCCAAGCTGTTGCCGCTACCAGTGTCTTTGTCGCTGCCGCTGTCGCGGCCCCGTCGTGCCGCTGCCTCTTCCGCATTTTGCGCCTCGAAACCGCTTCTTCACTACTCGATTCACTTCCATTTCCATTGTTGCTGCCGACTCAGCTGCTCCGGTCGATGTCCCTGCCTCCTCGCATTTTGCTCCGCTCTTCTTCTCCTTCCAGGTTGTATTTCGGTTCTACTCTGGATTTGAATATCACTTTTCGATTGATCCTTCTAGGTATTGATTTCACTTCCATTTCCATTGTTGATGACTCAGAACTTTGGCCGCTCCTTCATTCTGCCGCCGCTCTTTCGCAGGTCAACCCAAATCGACCCAAATCGAAGCCGCAGCCGCTGCCGCTGTCGCAAACCGCTTCCAGTGTCGTTGCCAATGCCGCATCCGTGGCCCCGTCGCTGCCGCTGCCTCTTCCGCATTTTGCTGCGCTCTTCTTCCCCTTCCGGTTTGGAATTTTATTTTCTTTGCTGCTTTTAATATCACTTTTGTTGTGATTTAGATTTGGTTCTTGATTTTAATATCAGTTTGTTTGGGTTGTTGATTTTAATATCAGTTTGTTTGGGTAGGATTTCAATATCAGCTCTGGATTGAAAATGATTTTATTTGGTTTCAGTTTTGATTTTGTCATCTCCATTGGATATAAAAATGCTCTAAGGTTGACATGTCATTAAAATTTCATTAAAACTGATGTCAGTTTGAGTAGGCGTGCACAAAAAAACAGGTCCCAAACGGTTCGGTTGGGAACGGACCGGTTGGGAGGACAGAGACCGGTCCAGTAGGACCTGTCCGGTCCCGGACCGGTCTTGTGGTCCATGAGTCCCTCTAAAAAGGGTAGGGGTTGTCGGTCCGACCGGGTCCAGGTCCGAGACCGGTTTCGGGACCGGTCGGGACCGGCTAAAAGAGCCGTTAAGGCTCTTTTAATGAGAGCTGTTTGGCTCTCATAAAAGAGCCGAACGCTCTTTTAATGAGCCTGCCACGTGGCAGGCTCATCTATAGAGCCGTTTGGCTCTATAGTTTTAAATTTTTTTTATTAAACCCCCCCTCTCATATTTCTTTGTTTCTCTCTCTCACTATCTCTCTCACTCTCTCTCACTCATATTCGTATTTAATGGCTTCTTCCTCCTCCATGCCGGCGTCCTCCTCAGCGTCCGTCGATCATGAGATCGTTGAGCACCGGCATAAAGCGGCGGTATGGGATAACTTCGATAAAGTGCGGATCGGCGGCGAAATTAAGGCAAAGTGCAAACTTTGCGCGAAGCTTATGGCGCTAATAGTAGCAACACAACGCTCGCCCGACACAACAAATCGTGTCTTTCAAACAAGCCCCGTCGGAGGCCAAACAAGCTCAAATTTCGACGACCTGGCACATTTGGACGTATGACCAAGCTCGGACAACGGGAGCGACAAATGGAGAATGTCATCAAAAGCGGACTTCCGTTCAACCACTACGATAACGACGAAATGACGTCTTACATACACGAAGCACTTAACCAAAATATCAACAGGTAAGTCGTATTACAACTCGACGTGATGCTTTACAAGCTTACCTGCAATCAAAATATTTTTACAAAATTTTTGAAACATTCGACGGTCGAGTTAGTTTAACGAGCACGTTTGGACTAGCGGTTAGTTGACGGTCTTTCATATATTTGCATAACTTGTCACTGGGTCGATCCCGATAGTTGGGAATTAAATAAACGTATAATTTGTTTTGAAGGTTTTGAATATACGCACACCGGTAAAACTATTTATCAGGTGATTATTAAGTGTATTAGAGATTTTAAAATAAAAGATAAAATTTTAAGTATTTCGTTTGATAACGCCTCGAATAATAATATGGCTATTAAATATTTGATTAATGATTTGGAACCTGTGCTAGATGGTATTTTTTTTCATACACGTTGCGTATATCACGTTCTTAATTTAATTGTGCAGATAGTTTAACTTTATGAAAAATGTATATTAAAATACGTACTATGTTACGAGCTATTTATAGTTCAAAACGACGAAAACAAGATTTCAAAAAATTTGTTATAGCACAGGGTAAAAAATTTTTGGGTCCATCTTATGATATGCCGGTACGATGGAATTCCACGTACAAAATGTTAAAACGAGCTTTGTCACAAAAATCGTTATTGATAGAATTTTATAATAGTGTACAAGAATCACATGATTTAGATGCGTCAGATTGGGCTATAATCGAAGATTACGTAAATTATTAGAAAGTTTTTATCGGGCAACAACTATTTTATCTTGCGTTTTTATCCTACTAGCTCGTTGTTATTGAAATTTTTTATTAATTACTGAAACGTTTAAAACTTACAAAATAACCCAATGTGGCGTCCGTTAATATTAGTAATGGAGGAAAAGTTTTTAAAATATTATACGCATATGCCACCTATGTTTTCTTGTGCTGCGCTTTAAACCCTTTAATGGGTGTAGACGAGGTTGAAAATTTTATAGAGGAAATTAATCGAAATTTAGAGTTAACGAATCTTCTAGTGATTTTCACAACGTTATGTTGCAAAATTTAATTCTGATTTTACTCGCCTATATAATTATTACGATCAAACTATATGGATTGCGACCTCGCGAGGAATCCACCGCCCCTCGAACAAAAGATATTTTGAAAAATAGATTTTTAGAATTAGCTTCGAAGAAAAAAACAACGAACTTCGAGTACTTTAAACGAATTAGGTTTATATATCAAAACACAGTTTCAAGATTTTGATGACCGCGTACGAAATAGAAAATTTTGATATTTTAAAATGGTGGAAAATTAAATGTAATAATTATCCTATTTTGGCTTAATGACCCGTGATTACTAACCATCCAAGATAGTACGGTAGCTTCGGAGTCTGCATTTTCTTTGAGTGGCAGGATTCTGAACGAGTGAAGGAGCCGTTTGACCGAAGAATCTTTGGAGATTTGCATTTGCTACAAGGACCATTTGGACGCTTTGAGAGAAGACAACACGTCTCGTCAATTGAAGACAGTGAGTCTGAAGTTGAAGACAAGCTTAATAACTTAAATCTGGGGAGCGCCGCAGAATGAAGACGAGTCCAAGGCTCAACTCAAAATTTTGAATTTGTATTTGTAATATAATTTCAAATTTAATAAAAATGTTCTTATTTGATTTTGTATTATAATTTGTAATTTGTATTTTGTAGTTTGATTTCAAATTTAATAAAAAATTTTATTTACTTTGCAATTTTGCATTTCAAATTATTACATGTTAATATTTAATTTAATTAAATCATAAAATTGAAAATAATAATATAAAAAAATAATTAAAATAATTATTTTAATTAACCGGTCCCGGTCGGGACGGTTAGGACCGGTCCTTCCGGTCCCAGACGGTCCCGGTTTTCAAAGGTAAAACCGGTCCCGGACCGGGACCGGTTTGGGCAGGACCGATCCGGGACCGGTGTCCAAAAGACCGGTCCTGCCAGGACCGGTCCCGGACCGGGACGGGGTATTTATGTGCATGCCTAGTTTGAGATCAAAATACAAATATTTGGTGATAAAACTTTTTGTATCTTTGGAGATAAGCTTAGTGAGAACAACTACATCGTTAGCCTACCAAACAATGCCGACATAACACCAAATTCATGGACCAACCGAAGCACTCAGCTCTTCCAATTAGCTGCTGCGATCACATTCTGTTCAAGGATGTTTATGTACCCTTATATCTCAAGAGAAGATTGTTACTACACTGATACAGACTCTGTTGTTCTTCGTAATCCACTCCCTGGTGAATGTATTTCCTCTGTGGAATTAGGGAAGTTTTAAACTAGAGGACAAATTATTAAAGGCTTGGACATTTTGAGTTCAGTTTGATATAACCAGCATCCATAAACCAGCATCCATATGTAGTTTTGGCTCCTCTCCTCAATCAACACATGGAGAAGTCCACATTGACAGATCCAACTACCATAGCTTGAAAAACATTCGCATTGGAACATCAAAAAATTAATGTCAAACTCTGTATGTACATGAAGTTAACTACGCACTCAAGCTTCCATGTTGATCTTTCATTCTTATGAAAATTATGCCAAATAATATCACAGTAAGCTTCGATAATCATACCAATAGGAATCTCAGCTTCTCATAATTACACAATCCTTCCCTAGGAATTCACAAATTACATGGTGCGCCTCTTCATCTTTCGAAATTACAAACTCCTCTCATGTAAGTTTGCATTTCATAATATGAATGCACAAAAATACCCCGGAGGCCTCCACTCCAAGGGTATTTGTATGCATGCTATGAAATATAAACATTCATGTTTTTTTCCAAAAAATAGATGGGTTCATGATTAGTGATGAGGTGTTGCATTCAAATGCCAACCCTCCAACCAGCTGTCCAATTAGCTGCTGCGATCACATCCTATTCAAGGATGTTTATGTACCCTTATATCTCAAGAGAGGATTGTTACTACACTGATACAGACTCTGTTGTTCTCGTAATCCACTCCCTGGTGAAGTATTTCCTCTGTGGAATTAGGGAAGTTTAAATAGAGGACAAATTATTTAAAGGCTTGGACATTTTGAGTTCAGTTTTTGCTATAAACCAGCATCCATAAACCAGCATCCATATGTAGTTTTGGCTCCTCTCCTCAATCAACGCATTGGAGAAGTCCACATGACAGATCCAATCTACCATAGCTTGGAAAACATTCGCATTGGAACATCAAAGATGTTCATGTCAAACTATGTATGTACATGAAAGTTAACTACGCACTCAAGCTTCCATGTTGATCACGACGAATGTCGGCCCCGCAGAATGTAGCCCCCAGGTCGAATGTCACCCTCACGACGAATGTCGCCCCACGACGAATGTCGCCCCAACGACGAATGTCCCCCCCCCCCCCCCCCCCCACGACTAATGTCGCCCCAATGACGAATGTCTCCCCCCACGACGAATGTCGCCACCGCGACGAATGTCGCCACCACGACGAAATGTAGCCCCCAACGACATACAGTATATTATACAACATTAAAGCTATATATTATAACATAAATGTCATATATATACACATAAATGTAATATATATACACATATTATATGTATATATATATATATATATGTAGATATATACACATATATATACATAATGTATATATATACATATATGTATATATGTATATATATAATATATGTTATCTATATGTGTAATACATAACATACATATGTAATATATAATACATATATGTATATAATATTATGTAATGACATACATATATATATGTATAACTATACATATATGTATATACATACATATATGTATATATATGTAATATATACCTATATGTGACACATATGTATATATATATGTATATATATACACATATATGTATATATATGACACATACTTATACATATATGTTATAGGTATATATACAATATGTGTGTGTGTATATATAGAATATATATATATCTATATATATATATATATATATATATATATATATATATTATATATATAATATACTATATATATATATATATATAATATAGAGTTACAGGCACGGGCCTGACCCTTATGCCTCGCGCGACTGTACCAAGTCGTCGTGGCGGGCTTACCTGCCCCCGGCGGGATTCGCAAATATAGATAATATATATATATATATATACAAATAATTAGATAATAATTATATAAATATATATTATAATAATTATATATAATATAGATTATAATTAATAATAAAATATATAGTATATATATAATATATATATATATATTATCTTATATATATATATAAATATATATATATATATTAAGATAAGATATATATAAATGAGCCTTAATTAATTGGTGGACATTATCCTAACTATTTGTTAGCCCAATACACTATTGAAAATGTCGAAGTGGAAGTGGACGGTCTAAGATGTGCAGACCACACAGACCGCGGTGGTTGTGCCAATAGCGCAGTTAGGTTCAGGCGAACTGGCTAATTCCTTGGCTATTTTTCTTCTCGCGGTCTGTCTCAGCAAGCTTCCTAAAGTGTTCTCTGTATGGTTAGATTTGAGCTAAGCGCGAACTGCGCGATCTGGATCAAGAGATCGTGGAGACCAACAAACAGCCGTTGGTGCGGTTAAGGTTTAAGTCACGTGGCTGTCTGGTTGATTACTTAAGTCCACGCGGACTGAGGATGTTGTCTGCATAGTTGTGCGGACTGGTGGTGTTAACCGCACACGATCTAGTGTTGGCTGTCTGTATGTTGGGTGGACAGGTGCTGCTAGCTGCCACGTCACTGACGGTTACTCTATCCCCCTGGATGGTGACGGTATTCGCTTGCTCGCCTATAAATAGAGGTGATGATCTTGTCATAAATAACAAAAACTGTAAGAACTGTAGCTTGAATTAAACTTAGCGGCTACATTTTTCTAACCGCACGATAAGGAGAGGTGACTGGTTTATTGTTATGTTTGCAGATTGTGCTGCTAGCACTTGACAACCAGAAAATTGGTTCTGTCTGAAGTCAGTGGAGGTAGTGCGGATAACTGGTACCAGTCAGTGGCGGTTAGCAGCAGGACGCGAGTTCGGCGACTAGGCGGTTTTCTTTCTTTGCAGTTTTCCAGCTTGGATAAGTTAGTTCGCCTTTGGCAGACCGAGTAATAGTTCGAATAAGCTGTTCGCTCTACTCTGGCGGTTCGGCGACCTTGGCGGTTAGGCGGCTAGGAGTTGGGGATAGTGGGTAGCTCAATTCCAGTTCTATCTGTTTGCGGCTACGCCTGCGGTTAGGCGACCTTGCAGTCAGACGACCAAGAAATACAGACAAGGTTGTTTTCCTCAGCATTCAATAAGCAGCTGTTCGCGCGGCCTTAGCGGCTAGTAGGGTGGATAGGCGGCTAGATGGTTAAAGTGTTTCGTCCGCCAGTTTTGTACTTGTCTGTTTTTTGGGGTGATTGCTAACGGGTGCATTGCGAAATCATATCTCACAATGTATGTCTCATTTTGCAGAGAAGATATTTACTACAATTCAGCTCTTGTTCTTCTATCTGCTACTGATTTATTTGGCTTGCTTGATTGAGTGTTTCTGTGACATTCCCGACTTTATAAAATTTTACGTACACATAATGGGCTTTGATTGTATTAAACAGAGCTTAGACAATGACAAATTGACACGGGCGGATCAATCATTGTATTTATAAAAATTCATATATAATTCAAAGGAATTGTTACAAAATAATACTTGATCTTGTTATATAATTGAAATTCTAAATTGAAAGTCTTCTTCAATAAAAAAAAATTCTTTTTTTTGACATAATTAGAAAATACTCTTTAGTAAATAAGATGACTTGTTCAAATTTGACAACAACACTCAAGCATTTATCTCACTATAGTGGGGTCGGCTATATAGATTCTTTATCGTCATTGTGCCCTATCTTGTGTCATAATCTCACTAATGCCTAAGTACATCATGTCTTTTCTTAAAGTTTCATTTCAAGTCTTTATTGATATGCCCTCCTCTTTTAACATGCTTAGTGATTAGACTCTCACCAACGTCTAACAAGTGCCTCTAATGTCTCCTTTGTACGTGTCCAAATCATCTTTATCGAGCTTCTGCATCTTCTCTGCAATTGCTGCTACTCTCGTCTTATCCTGATACATTCATTCCTATTTCTATCCATCTCGTATGTCCACACATTCTCCTAAGCATTCTCATCTCCGCAACTCCAGTTTTTGCTTGTGCACACAATTCATTGCCCAACACACAGAACCATAGAGCATCGTTGGTCTAATTGCAGTACGGTAGAACTTGCTCTTAAGTTTTAATGATACTTTAAGATCACACAAGATCCCGACGCACCTCTCACTTCATCCAACTCGCTTGGATTCTATGTGTCACATTTTTATCAATACCTTCGTCCTTTTGAGCTATCAATCAAGATATTTAAAATATTCACTGCGGAAAATAACTTGATCACCTACTTAATAATGAAGTCATATGTCTTCTTGCACTGCTAATTTAAGCTTCATATATTTCGTTTTACCATGCTCAACCTAAAACCTTTTTTTTAAAATATATCGGCAAGATCCAAGTTTTATGTTTACACCTCATGCAGTGTATCGACCAAGATGATATCAACTTGTTCAAATTTGACAAATAAAAATTCTAAATTATCTTATCAACTGTCTTTTTATCTTATTTGAAATTTGTCAAGTACGTTATTTTGTTTTCATATAATTATTAAATTTTTTATTTAAAAATAATTATTTATATTTATAAACATTTTATCTTACATCTCTCAAGAACGCTAATTTATTTTTTCTTATTTGTGTTATCCGCCACAAACTTATCAAAAAAATTATTGAAATCGCCCTATTTATTTCTAAGTAAATATATACATTTTATAATGGATTAAAGAAAATTAAAAACAAATTCTGGATAGTGTACTTGTAATTGCAGAATTGAATGTCTTCTATTTTTATTTTTAATTTTTGTATTTATCTGCAAACTGCAGATAACAAAAATATCTACGAATAATAATTGTTGTTCTATAAGCTCTGTGAATAACAATTTGTGTTCTGTTCAATTTTCGGGGAAAAACATTATATAAAGTATGTTAGGTACATTATTAATATTAATCTTTAATTTTTACATGTATAGACATCAAATTGACCGTCTAAACTCTACAAAATGAGGTGTGGCTCACG
Source organism: Platanthera guangdongensis (assembly GCA_039583875.1). NCBI lineage: Eukaryota > Viridiplantae > Streptophyta > Magnoliopsida > Asparagales > Orchidaceae > Platanthera > Platanthera guangdongensis. The sequence continues at coordinate 6,004,174 of CM077153.1, read as the reverse complement.
ACTCGCGATTTCAAGTGTGTGCGACCTAATTAGTTTATTTCCTGACCCATAATGTGGGGTGGAAATTCCTTGATTTCCTTTCTCGCAAGCAACAAGAGTGCCCGATCTCCACGATTTCTTTTTGCTCTTAGCGTTCTTCTTTTCTCCTGCCGAGTGCCGATTTTGTTCCCCAATGGGAAGGGGCGAGGCAACGACCACGTGTTAAGATTTTTTCCGCTACTGAATTGCAACAAATCAGCAAGCCACAACACCCTTAGCCCCTATTTGCATTCGTTATCCCTTTAACTTTTAGTTCATGTTTAAGGGTAAGAGTACGACTCTCAAATAATTGTTTTGATATCTATAGATCATTTGGATCTCACGGATATCATCTTTGGAGGATCATTTGGATCTTATTTCGAGTTTAAAATCTAAAGAGATCAAAAATATGTGAGACACGTGATAATCTCTAGATCCTGAGACCTAATTTATAGGATCTTTGTATAAATAATTCATTTGATCTTTTTTTGATGAACAAAAAATTATGGGCGCTGCTATCCGCACCGCAGTTTTGGCTATTCGCACCGCACTTTATCATAAGTTTTCATGTCTTTTGAAAATACGCTTTGTACATGCATTTTTAGGAAAAGTGTTCAACACGAAAGTTGTCGATCTCGATTAAGTTGTAGATCTCGATGTTCGAGATCTACAACTTTCATGTTGAACACTTTTTCTAAAATGGATGAACAAAGTGTATTTTTAAAAAGACGCGAAATCTGTACGTATTTCCCAAGTACGCCTTATACATGCATTTTAGGAAAAGTGTTCAACACGAAAGTTGTAGATCTCGTCGAGATGTACAACTTTCGTGTTAACACTTTTCCTAAAAATGCATGTACAAGATGTATTTTTAAAAGTCACAAAAAATTAGGAAAAAATGCGGTGCGAATAGCCAAAACTATGGGGCAGATAGCAGCGCCCAAAATTATTTTTAGGGAACTTTTGATCAGTCTCAACTGTCAAGTCACACAAAATTCCTAATTCTGCGGCTGATTTCGGTTGTGGCTCAGAAGACAAATGAATGCGGCCGGAGCTTCCGAATGGTCGCATAAGAGCCATAGTGTTCACTGCATCCGCATAGACATTTATTTTCAATGACTGACACCCAATGCATATATTATTCTAATGCATTAATATTTATTTCCAAATTTGACCCTACTTTTCCCCACAAGAAAAGTAAAACGGATCGGGGGAGGTAAAGTGCAAAAATGCATTTTATCGTGAAGTGCTGGCATCCAACGGCTCGCGTTAGATGCCCGCACACATCTCAAAGCGAGATGAGATGCATTCGCTTTAAGATGTGTGCGGGCATCCACGCGAGCCATTGGATGCCCGCACTTTACCGTAAAGTGCATCCCTGCACTTTACTCCCCCCGATCACATGATCGATTTGGTGTCAATCAAAACTTCGTTATCATGGGCGGTTTACAATGTGACTGAGAAATCGAGGGCGACAGACCGCTACTCGTTACAGCTTAGGGATGAGAGAATTCACAAGTGTGCTTGGTGGGCGACAGACTGCATCACACAAAACTCAAAATTTATCGCTTTTTGTTGACTGTGGACGTTTTTGGATGATGTTCGGATATTGTGTGTTGTAGTGGCGCTCTTAGGAAATTTGTTGATGAGGATTTGCATAATGCTTAGCACTTAGGAGATCTTTTGAAGAGGTTGACAATGTGTCTTTTTCTCCGGAGCGTCGTGTCCTTGGACGAATTCTCAGAATGGTGGAAGGGAGGTCGCTCGTAGGAGGATTTTGACAAATCTTCGGCTTGTAGGAGAAGAAGATGATGGTTTTTTGGTTTGAATCCATTTCAGGCCAAACACTTTTTTGGAAATTCATTCCAAAATGGCTCGCCGCCTATATTAAGAAATAAATAAAAGGGAAAACTATTTTTCCCTTTGATTCTCCCGTGAGTTTTTGGGAAACGACCACATTGCTTTTCAGGAGGAAACCGCCAACCATTATTGCAATATTGCTGGAGTTTTTTCAGTTACCAAAACTGTAGTTTTTTTTTAAAAAAAATGGCAGTATTTTGGCCTGTAGCAATTATAAAAGGATCGACACTGTTTGCAACGGGGGATAACCGCCTGTAGAGAAAATTGAAGTCAACCGCTGGCGTTGAGAGAGTTGTTGCCGGGCTCGGTTGGAGTTGCTCGCCGGCGTTGCAGTGGAGAGAAGCGGTGTCGACGGCGTGCGCGTGTGCAGTTAGCCTCGACGGAGGTTTCTCTCCGGTGGTGGCGTTGTTCTCCGGTGGTGGCGGTGGTTGCGGTTGAACGTCGGAGATTGACGTTGAAGGTTCGGTGAACCTTGTGCGTCCGCAAGGCGGATTGCAGTCCAGATCTACTACTTTCTTGCGGATTGTGCGCGTCTGGCGCATCCGCGTGCGTTTCACCGGACGGTCTATTTTTCCCCTGTATTTGATTTATATTTTCATTATAATAAATTTGTGGTCGTTTTGTGTTCTTGTTACTGCAATATTATAGTTGTGCCTGCGAATTGTACCGGATTTCCAACAAGTGGTATCAGAGCCAGGTTCCGTGTAGGTGACTGATTGGACGTTCCGGTTTGGGTTTGGGTCAACGGTAGGTGACGACATCGGTCCGCTCCCTATCTTCCCAGATCTGATCCGTGAATTAATCAGATCATCTAGAGGTACTGCAGGCAGCTATGGCAGCGAAGAACACCGTGTTGGCCAGATATTCGGTGGAGAAATTTGACGGTAGCGGGAACTTTCGCCTATGGCAGAGATCGGGTCAAAGATATGCTGGTGAGCAGGGGTTGATCCAAGTGCTGCGGGGGCGTGATACTTTACCCGCTCCGGTGAAGGATTCTGAGTGGACGGAGATGGATGAGCGCGCCACTAGCGCTATCAGGATGTGCGTCGACGACAAGGTGCTGTTCAACGTCGGTATTGAAGAGTCCGCCGGCACGCCATGGGAGAAGCTTGAGGACTTTACATGGGCAAGTCGTTGACCACGAGGCTGTTACTGAAGCAGAGATTGTACGGCCTGAAAATGCAGGAAGGTGGTAACCTGCAGGAACACTTCAACGTGTTCAATGGACTTCTGAGCCAACTGCATGTGGTTGGTGTGAAGGTGGAGGAAGAAGACAAGGCCTTATTGCTTCTTACCTCGCTCCCGGCGTCGTATAAGCACATGCAGACCACCCTGCTGTATGGGAAGGATACAGTAGACGTGGAGCAGATTACGTCTGCGTTACTGTCCAGTCAGATGCTGTCAGACCCCGCTCCTGAGGGTGAGCATGCTTTGGCAGTAGGAGGACGACGAGGGAGGCAGTTCGAGAAGGGATCTGGAAGTGCACGGGCCAGATCCGCATCGAGGAAGGCAGTGACGTGCTACCATTGCAGGCAGAGTGGTCATATCAGGAGAAATTGTCCGCAGCGTGTGCAGTTTTCTGGGGACGTCCAGGGTGCGGGCAAGGCGGCGGTAGCTACGGCAGAGATGATAGTGATGTATCTCTTCTCATCACTGAGAGTCCATGTGACTCTGATAGCTGGGTATGGATTCTGGTGCTTCGCAGCACATTTGCTCAGATGCGGCGATGTTCAGTTCCCTGGAGGTGACATCTGGGTCGGTCTTTCTGGGTGACGGCTCAGCATGTAAGGTCACGGGGATTGGGACGGTGAACTTGAGGACGCATGACGGAGCTATGCGTAGACTTGATCAGGTACATCTGGTACCTAAGCTGCGCAGGAATCTGATTTCGTTGGGCAGATTGGACTCTGATGGGTGCAGCTTTGCATCAAGAGGTGGAGTTCTGACGGTGAGGCGAGGGCGCACCGTGCTCATGCGAGCTTTGAAGCACGGTAGTTTGTACCGGCTGATGGGGACCACGATGCGAGGTGGTGAGCCCATGTTTTCTGCGGCCGACATAGGTGATAGTCGTGGTGGTGCAGTGGATCGCCTTCCAGGGACTCGGGTTCGACGAGTCAGTTTTTGCGATCCGGTTGCGTCGACATTCAGAGGTTGAGCCCGAGCAGGGATGAGTCGACTGAAGCAGGTCGGCTGACGCCTCAGGTCCTTGAGGTGGTGCTTCGTGCAGATCGTGCTACATGCAATATTGCCTAGTGCAGATGATGCTTCGTGCAGGGAGTGCTTCATGCAGGTGGTGATTCTGGATCTCAAATCAAGGTGGTGATTGATGGTTTTTTGGTTTGAATCCATTTCGGGCCAAACACTTTTTGGAAATTCATTCCAAAATGGCTCGCCGCCTATATTAAGAAATAAATAAAAGGGAAAACTATTTTTCCCTTTGATTCTCCCGTGAGTTTTTGGGAAACGACCACATTGCTTTTTCAGGAGGAACCGCCAACCATTATTGCAATATTGCTGGAGTTTTTTCAGTTACCAAAACTGTAGTTTTTTTTTTTAAAAAAAATGGCAGTATTTTGGCCTGTAGCAATTATAAAAGGATCGACACTGTTTGCAACGGGGGATAACCGCCTGTAGAGAAAATTGAAGTCAACCGCTGGCGTTGAGAGAGTTGTTGTCGGGCTCGGTTGGAGTTGCTCGCCGGCGTTGCAGTGGAGAGAAGCGGTGTCGACGGCGTGCGCGTGTGCAGTTAGCCTCGACGGAGGTTTCTCTCCGGTGGTGGCGTTGTTCTCCGGTGGTGGCGGTGGTTGCGGTTGAACGTCGGAGATTGACGTTGAAGGTTCGGTGAACCTTGTGCGTCCGCAAGGCGGATTGCAGTCCAGATCTACTACTTTCTTGCGGATTGTGCGCGTCTGGCGCATCCGCGTGCGTTTCACCGGACGGTCTATTTTTCCCTGTATTTGATTTATATTTCATTATAATAAATTTGTGGTCGTTTTGTGTTCTTGTTACTGCAATATTATTATAGTTGTGCCTGCGAATTGTACCGGATTTCCAACAGAAGACTGGGATGAGAAAGTTAGAAATGAGAGAAGTTTTGAGGACTTTTTATAGGCCCCAGATAATGGTTACGGTACTTATGCGACTATCCGCAAACCGTAACCACCCAAATTATTAAGTGCAGACTAATTTTAACGTAATTTTAGGTATGTATTGTTTTATAATATTTTATACACGTAAACCATAATGATTACATTTATTTTTCCCCCACTCACGACAGCGGTTATGCGGTTGGTTACCCGCGTGCGCGCAGGGCGGGGCGGCCTGGTACGGCAACGGTTGCGTCTCGCGGCCACGGCCACGGCCGACCGCACGCACTGGTCGGGGAGGCGGGGTGCGGTCGACCACGCATAGTGTCTGCGGCGCCGGCCGCTCCATGCGGTCGTGGGGTCTCTGCCGCGACCAGCCGCGTACCACGGCCAGTGCCAGTGTCGCCCGTGCGCACCAGCCCAAGAGGGGCCTAAAGCCGGGAGGCGGTGGCGGCCGGCTGTTTCAGATGACCCGATTGGTTAGTTGCGCTTGTCGTGGGATTTCACGCGCGGATCGGGCATGGATCGGGCGCGCCGATCGCGCGCATGGTGGTTAACTTCATGATCCCCACCACATTAGTGGGAGCCATGTGTCACCTGTTAATTACAAACCGATTCTCCTATAAATGATACATGACCCCATCAACACTCTAGGATGTTGCAGTGCGATGATGTTTATGAATATATGAGCAACGATTTGGGTCGGCTTATCGAGGTCACGAACATGCTCCACTTAGCTTGCGCCCCTTGGAATGACGGTGCACACATAATCAAAAAACGGTTGCATGGTTAATTATAAGTAAATTATAAAACCGGGGAGATAGATATATAATATAAATATATATCTAATTACTATAATTATGGTGTTGATGACATCATAATTACTCTTAAATTATGCAACGGTGAAGGACACCCGTCAATTAAAATACTATGCAACAACCATTACTGCAATAATTACATAGGGGGTGTAAAGCATTTTACGGTGCAGTGCAGCATCCAACGGACATCTCATCTCGCGCAGAGATGCTTGCACATCAAATCTCACTTTGAAATATGTGCGCGCGAGCTGAGAAGTGCTCGCATCCGTTGGATGTCGCACTGTACCGTAAAATGCAGCAGGTGCACTTTACTCCACCCAGTTCCCTCTTCTTCTGTAGATCATTTTTGCCGGTCAAACAAAAAAATTGTAATATTGATTTATATTTTTTACGGTCATTTTGAGTACATATGTATATGTTGCGGGCGCATCCTACCTTGATCTGGGCGCAGCCCGCCTTGATGCAGGTGCAACACGCAGCGAAGCATCGAATACGGGCAAAGCACGTCGGGGGCGGGCGCAGCCCGCCACCGTCGGCTGGATACTGTGCTCATTGTCGTACGTCGTATGGGGCAGAGCACATGTTAAGCCCATGTATGTGTATGTATATAATATCATTTTTTATTTTCTAGAAGACAGGCAAGCATTTAAAATGCCCTAGACTTCAAGGAGAAGAAAGAATAATTATGACAAGACTGAGAAGTTTTCAACCAAAAAGCACTTTTTTCTTATATTTATATATATTAAACACGTGCTAAATATTGACCAAATATGGGGCCCCAAATAATTGCATCATCTTTAGAGCTTATTTTTATTTTTAGGCGATTGTTATTAGCACTATACTTTTGAATATTCGCACTATATTTACTTTTAATTTTCCGCATCTTTTAGAAATAAGTCTTATAAATGCATTTTTAGGAAAATTGTTCAACACTAAAGTTGTAGATCTCGACGAGATCTACAACTTTCGTGTTGAACACTTTTCCTAAAAATGCATTTATAAGACGTATTTCTAAAAGGCGCAAAATCTGAGCGTATTTCCTAATGTAAGTCTTGTACATGCATTTTTAGGAAAAGTATTCATCACGAAAGTTGTAGATCTCGTCGAGATCTACAACTTTCGTGTTGAACACTTTTCCTAAAAATGTATGTACATGAAGTATTTTCAAAAGACGCGGAAAATTAAGGAGTAAACATAGTACCCCTATTTTTACTGTGAAAATATTAGGTTGAACATTCAAAGAGAATTTTCTACCCTAATTTTTTCCACGAAATTGAATAGAATATTATATATCTCCTTCGTAAGAAAAATTCAAATTTGTTTGGAATTCAGATGACTGTTGTATTGAACATTTGAACTGGCTTCTTTATTTAAATCTTTTCATTTGTTGTGATTTTGTTGTTAACAGCCACGTGATTGTTGATCGCCCACCGAGTTAAGTCATTCTCCTTTGTCATGGTCACGACTTTCTCGTGGTCACAACTCTTCTCTTGTCATCGGCCGACCAACACTAGTGTACAGCCTGTATTCGTCGAGAGTGTGTCCTACCATGGCCAAGTCAGCATAAGTCAAGGTCGACAAGTCAAGGCATGAGTCAAAGTCAGCATTCAAGATCGCGGAAGGCCTGAGCGAGTACAAGTGAGCTCCCCTCGCATACTCGCCAGGTAGGCGACTAGGCGAGATACTCGCCCAGCCCGTGCGAGTTCCCCTGGAAGTCTCCTAGTCGCCGGGGGTGGGGTATAAATATGACCCCCCCCCCTTGCATTTGCCTATAAATAGGACCCCAGGGGTACGAGGTGGAGCACTGAAAATCCTCAGCAGGATACTCGTGCGCTTCAGTTTCGGGATAATAGCTAAATCTTTGGATTCCTTTTCCTTAGAGAGCAAGTCGCAACATTGCGACCTCGCCTAGCTTCCCTCATATCCAGTCATCTTTGCCGTCCGATCTAGCCTCCGAGACAGTAACCTTAGGCGGCTTTGGTTCGAATTCTGAGGTTGAGATTTTTCCTGGCTTCAACAATTAGGCTTCATTTGTTTTAGCGGTGGCGGGTCGATCCGGCGGGTGGAAACGGAGAGTTCGAACCGGGGGGTGGCTGCTTCAAACGGGGCTTTTTGGGGTGTTTCTCAAGGCGGACGGGTGGAAACGTAGCAAACGCCGCCAGAGGTTTATTTGTTTACCATTCTACCGGAGGCGTTTGCCCAAAACGGAGTTGCGAAACGCTCAAATAAATAGAGCCTTAGTTTGCAATTGTTGATCATGTTGGGGTGAATCCATGAATGCATGACAGAGACAGATTCACTCTAATCAAAATATTGAGAGGAATACATGAGCGGAAGCATGTCTGAATTCATGAAGATGGATTGACGTTGTCACAGATCTTTCAATTCTACAAGGTGCTGATGAATAAGATGACTCATTTTTTTCTTTCTTTGTTTCTCTCTAGCGGTGAGATGCTAGGACTGAATAAGAGTGAATAATATAATGTCTTGTGACCCGAGGAGCACAACTTATTTATAACAAAACACAATACTGTCGTTTTACATTTAAGTCAATCATATAAACGTAAACGGTGGTCGGTATCCACATATAATCTGAATCGTTCATACAATATTGATGGGGTTCCCCTAAGCAGGTTCGACCGAACCGTGAATCCAGCGAGTACAACCGCAGTAATCTCCCGAAAAGAGCGATCCCGCGACACGACAACCCGAGCCGCTCCGTAGGGGCCTCCCGCGGGGCTATCGCCCTGCGCGACGAAGGTTGCGCATGGAAGTTCCCCTGCGTGTCAAGTCCCGCGCGTTGCACGCGCAGGAATCAGCGGCGCACTGCGCACGCGGGACTGTTCTCGCACACTGCGCGCGCGGGATTGTTCTCGTGCACTGTGCGTGGGGAAATCATCCCGCGCACAGTGCACGAGGGGGGGGGGGGGGGGGGGTAAATCCTGCGCACCGTAAGGCCTTCCAGCCATTTCCCCCATTGGCTGATTGAGGCGCTGACTTGGTCATCGCCCTTTTTAGTTTGTACGTTGGGGAGTCGTGGGATAGCTGGCGCACCCCCCAGAGGGTGGTGCGGCAGTTTTTGTGGGAGACGCCGACATGTGCCGGCAGCGCGTCCCTCCTTTCTTTCACGGCCTCCGCCGTCATCGTTTCTCAACGCCATGGCCGTCGCATCCATCGCCTCTCAACTTAACAGATGTCGTTGTAGTGATCCCCTCCCTTCCACGGGCATCACAGCTGTCATCTCCCAATGTCATGGTCGCTGTCGTCATCGCCTCTCAACACCACGTTCGCCGCCGTCATTTCCCAATTTCACGGACGTCGTCGTCGTTGTCTCCCAGTACCACGGCCGCTGTCGCGGTCACTTCTCTCTTTCGCGGCTGCCGGAATCGTCGTCCCCTCCCTTCCATGGTCGTCGCCGCCGTCGTTTCTCAATTCTATGGCCGTTGCCGTCATCGCCTCTCAACACCACGGCCGCCGCCGCCGTCGTTTCTCAACTTCACAGACGTCGTTGTCGTCGTCTCCCAACACCACGGCCCCCGCCTCCGTCGCTTCTCTCTCCCGCGGCTACCGCCGCCATCGCTCCTCTCTTCCTCAGACGCCGCCACCGTCTCCAGACTCCTCCCCCTCGCCTCTCGGCCGGCCTCTTCCTCCATTCGGTAGGCCTCTGACACTGATCGGATTTCGTCTTTGACCGGCCTCCACCAGTCGGGTTCTTGGCCGGCGTCAATTCCCCACCATCCGATCGCGCTCCCGCCATCGTCGATGTCGGTTACGTGGGTAACCACCCACGTAACCTCCCACAAGACCTCCCGTAGTGGGGGAAATGCGTAGTCAAAAATAGAATTGAGTCGCGTCTAGTAGAATTATAAAATAATATGCGCATAATGTGTCACGAAATCGGCTTATAAATAGCGATCATTGTGGTTATGGACTGCTGGTAGCCGTATAATCGTCATAACCACTCATGAAGTCTATAAATATGACGTCTGATTCTCCTTTATTCCCATTCTCTCTTTAACCGAAAAATCATCCTACGGATTTACTCTCTTCTTCCTCCATCTTATATATTTCCTTCTCCTCATTCGAAGATCTTCAAGCACTCCTTGAATGTCCCGCTCACCTGCAGAAAGAGATTTATGACAGGAAAATAACGAAGTAAAAAAGAAAGAAGCACGAGTAGCTTACCTCCTCCGGGCGGGACGGGGGCGAGGTTGTCCAAGTACCTGCGCAAAAATGCGACCTCAAAGTTCTTCCCTGCGAAGAACCCGCACAACTTAGCTTCATGGCCCCACAGGCTAGGGGCGGTAGCTCGTCTCGCTGAGCTGGACTGGCGAGAAGGAGACGTTGCCGAAGTCCCCTTGATGAACACAAACTTCTTCAGCTAGTTGCGGTTCTTGTTGACGGTCTCCCACACTTTGACGTGATTGCTGGAGAAGCAGGCGGTCCCGTCTTTGTTCGCCCGGAAGGAGAACAGCTTGCGGAAGACCGCGAGCCTGAACTCGACCTGCTCTTCCCGCAGGAAACAGACGAATTTGACCACCACCGCTATGGAGTTAGGGGTCATTTGGCCGGGGATGACCCTGAAGTATTTCAGTATTTGGCGGACTTATGGCCATAGGGGAAGCCGGAAGCCTGCATCAAAGTGCGCCGTGGGGATGGCAAGTTCCTCTCCTGAGAGGTCGTTGATTTTTTGCCCCTCCCCAGGTCGCCTCACTACGAAGCCCGACGGAATGTAATTGCTGATCGCATGAAAGAACTTGCCTTCGGAAATGGCGGCGTAGGAGAAGTTGTGTTTGAATAAAGTCCATGATCACTTGCTCCGCCCATCAGCATCGCCACCGCCACCGCCCATCTCGCAGAAAGATTGCTAAGCAAGACGCTATAGTTCTCACAGGGAGCAGGGTGAGTTGGGAGTCCCGTGATGTGGAGAAGGAACATAAGTCTTAAATACGGTAGGTAAGAAAGGGTCGGCAGGGCCTATTTCTAGGAAGAAAAAAGTGCGGGAAAATGTCCCGCCGGCGGGAAAAGTGCGGATAGCAAAATATGCCCGGATGCTTCGACTTCCGGACCCACCGCAGACTCATACTAGCTCGGTGATGTGCCACAAAGACTATCCGACAGCGAGCTGTGCGCGCCCACTCGCGTCTGCCCAAGAGGCGGGCGAGCTACAATTCGCACCCGCCAAAAGCAGCAGGCGGGCCGTTTCGACTCGCATTCGGCGAATGCTCAGCTCGTCCCGACCAATACTAGGTACGTGGGCTGGGTGAGCCGATTCAACAACCTCGCACCCGCTTGAAGAAGGGCTAGGCAAGCAAGGGCATCTCGTTCGCACTTGCCCAAAAAGAAAAGTAAGCAGCGTAATCATAAGAAATATGCAGCAAACTTGAGCCCATTGGCGAGCGAGAGGTCTCAAATAATTACAAACGAAAGTTCGATGTTCTGAAAAGAGATTATTACGCGAGTTGGTCTAGGATTCAGGTGCGACCCGGGCCTTGCGATCGGTAGTGGGGAAGGGGCGGGTGGCTAAGTACTGGATCCATTTCCACCTGCCTCGCCCCCGCTTCCCGGATTGAGGCAACACACGAGGATAAAATATTTTAACGGCTGATAATTCCCGCTGGGCCAGGTCAACCTGCTATGTGGCATGCCTAAGCCGCTCCTCCGCCCGCGTGATGTGTACCCCCAGAGAAGTAGTTCCATCCCCGTCAGTTGGGCGCCTCATGCCCTCTAGAACGGCGTATCGCTCCTCCGTCTCGGCCTTGTCATCGTATACCCTGTTGCAGACCTCCTATAATAGCAGAAATTGTTTTTGAAATAGTCGCATCACCCGCTTCTTAATCCCCTCAGCATCCAGCGGGTCGCCCAGATATTCGGAGATATGATATGTATCAGGGGGCGAGTACCCCTCGTTGATGTCAACGTCGGAGGAGATCGTGTTAAAGCCTTCAGAAGGAAATGTCAAAAAAAGCAAGCAGTAATAAATAGGGAAGAGTACAAACTCATCGGGAGTCGGCACGTCGCCCACGCAGGAAGATGGTCGGGAGGTGCCCGGCCGGCACTGAAAGAGCTCTCCTTCAAGAACTGCGAAGGATTTCCCCAGCCCAGGGGGAATTGGCGACTGGGAAATCATCGGAGGGGCATGCCCTTGGGCCGAAGGGCTGGGGGCCCGCTTGATTATTAGTGGGAGGGAATGGCCCCACTCCACTCCATCGCCTCCATCTTCGTGAGATGTCTCCTGTAAAAAAAGGAATCAGAGGCAGAGTGACGAATCAGACAGGACGTCCACATACCTCATAGACGACCTCGGCGCCGGCCGCCGAGCTGGACCCCGGGGGGGGGGGGGGGGGGTCGTTCGCAGGAGACCGCCTGACGATCTTCCCTTTCTTCGGCCTGAAGAGGGGGTCGGGCGATCCGCGTGTCAACCATGGGCGACATCAAGAGCTTGCTCCCATGCCCCCTCCCTCGTAGCCGCTAGGCGCGCTCACATCTCCTCCGACACAGGCATAGTTCAGTTATTGTTCACAGGGGAGGTTAAAGAAAGGCGAGATTTTTCCCGAAGGCCCGGTGACATATTTATAGCATACTGGTGGGACCCACCAAAAAATTCTCTCCAACTCAGCAAAGCATTCACCGAACACTTGTGGTTGGATAATTCTTTCCGAGCTTTGCCAAGCTCAAAAGGAGCGGGGATTGTGTACAACCCCGTGTTCGCCGAGTGGGTCCACTAGGCCAGGCGAGCGAGCCATAGCAACCAGCCCGCGCCAGAACAGCCAGCGGGCGAATCCAGATGGTCGGCTCGTTCTCACCAAAGCTAGGCGGGTGAGCTACGCGAGCCAGCCTATCCAGCCCGCTCTCGCATATGCGGCCTTGTCGTCAGCCCGTCTCTGAATAAGGGCTGGCGAGCCGCGGCAGCCCGACTCGCGCTTGCATAAGGGTGGAAGGCAAGATGTGGGAGTCAGGTTGCGTTCTCCAAGTAGGGTGGCGAGTTGACCCCGTGTATGAGAAACACGCCCTGTGGGGTCCAAAGGAAAAATTACCTGGATGTCCTTGCTGGGGGTGCAAATAGCTTACTAGAACAACAGAGTCACGCTGTTGGCAGGCCAACTTGGGCTGCACATAGCTGTTTAGAATAGCGGAGGTTGGCTATTTGCATGTCGTTTTTAGAAAACTATAAATAGAATCAGGGGGTACCTCAAAAGGCACGTTTTACTTGTGCTACAATCTTCTTGCACTTTCTGAGGTATCCTTAGCCCGACTTTTGGCTAAGGAGGGGAAGCGCTCAAAAATCTTCCGAGTGTGTGGTGGGACCTCCACGTTGAGCCCTTAGGTCCGTTTCTTGTTCCATTTCCTTAGTCGTTAGGCTCGCGGGGGAGAAGTAAGTGTGCGATCACCCCTTCCCTCAGGGTGAACTCCATAGAGACCGAATTCTCGGTTTCAACAGGACAAGACCCAGATGGTTTCGCGACCTACTAGCAGGGCGAAGGGTGAATGCTTAGAGTCGGGTAGTGAGAGGTCAGGTTCACCATGCCGAGGGATGTCGTTGAATGTATGTTGGCGAAGGGAGGACCTTCATACCATGACGATCGCGAGGAGAATAGGCCCTGATGGTGGTGTGGTCTACTGCGGGAGAAAGACAAACCTTCGCTTGCTAGCAGTGGGAGACTATGGGGACGTGGTCCCAGAGAGACGGTGAAGAGCTGGTCTTCAGACTGTTGGCAAGCGCGATGGGGCAGGCCCTGTCTACGAGGTGACTTACTGCGGGGAGAAGGGCAAACCTTCGATCGGCGGTAGTGGGAGGTCGCGAGGATGTGGTCCCGAAGAGACGGTGAAGAACTGGTCTTTTGACTGCTGGCGAGCGTGAGGGGGGTAGGCCCTGGTGGTGTCGCGACCTACTGCGGGAGAAGGGCAGACCTTCAATCTTTGGCAATGGGAGGCCTTTGGAATGTGGACTCATAGCCATGCAAGGGCATGATTCCCTACATCGCGGGTGCTCAGCAGCGCAGGGCATGAAGCCCTTGCAGCGCAGGAGCTAGTGCTCAGCAGCGCGGGGGCATGAAGCCCTATCAGCATTAGAGATGGTGCTCTATAGTGCGGGGGCCTGAAGCCCTAGTAGTACGGGAACTGGTGCTCAATAGTACAGGGGCATGGAGCCCTAGCAGTGCCGGATCTGGTGCTCAATAGTGCGGGAGCATGAAGCCCTAGTAACGCAGGAGCTGGTGCTCAACAGCATGGGGCATGAAGCCCTAACAGCGCGGTAGCAGGTACTCACTAGCGCGGGGGCATGAAGCCCTAATAGCGCGGGAGCTAGTGCTCAACATCGTTGGGGCATGAAGCCCTAGCAGCTCAGGATCTGGTGCTCAGCAGCGTGGGGGCATGAAGTCCTACCAGCACGGGAGCTGGTGCTCAGCAGTGCGGGGTCATAAAGCCCTAGTAGTGTGGGGGCATGAAGCCCTAGCAACGTGAGAGATGGTGTTTCTTCTTGGGGAAGTTCATACTTCCTGAAGTCAGAGAGCCAATTGTTTGGTGTTGGAGACCGGGTCTGTACTGAGAGCTTTTCTTCAAAAGATCTAAACCTTTGACGAAGTCAGAGATAGTTGAAGTAATGTAGATAATCAAAGCGCACATGCACATGATAATAGTTTTTAGCAGAGAATAACGATACAGAAAAAAGGTAAGGCCACACTGATGGCGACGGCCACCACGACGACCAACTGGGTGACGAAGACGACGTCCATGGCGGTGTTGCCGTGGCAGAAGATGACGACGTCCATGGCGGTGTTGTCGTGGCAGAAGATGACGACGATGCTCCTCCAACAAAAGACTTGCGGCGCTGTAGCGGGCACGACTACAATCTTCGCCCACGCAACAAGATTAAGAGTTAAAATTTACTTTACTAGTGGTCTGCAATTATATTTTATATGTGGTATTTGAAACTATGTTGTTTTCTATCATTTCATTTCGGAACATTAATTTTATTTTGGGCTGCTAATAGCCACATGGTTGTAAGCCTTATATAAGGCCAAATTTTCATTTGTTATGAGATTATTATTGAGATCAAAGAAAAAATTGCTTGCCTAAACCTAATTTTCCTTCCCTCCTCCTCTTGGCCGCCGCCTCCCTCAAGGCTCCATCTCAAGGAGTTCGGCCGCCCCTCTCCCTCTTTGCTTGGCCGCCCCTTCTACTCCTTGCTCCCTCTAGCAACTCCTCGTTCTCCCACCTCTCTACCTTTCTCCACCGAAATCATATTCACCCTTTGTCATTTTCGGCCACCTTGGAGGAAAAAGGATCAAGTGCAAGGAAGAACCAAGGTTTTGGAGTAATCATCCACGGCGTGAAAGCGAAGGAGACGAGCAAGATCTTCATCCGTGGTGTGTTTCCCGTGGGTCCAAAGGAAGAGCGGTCGTCTTGGTGGATTCAAACATCTCGGATCTACATTTCCGAGCGGGGTAACAAAAATTCCTACACAAGAGATTTTCCCTCTAGACTAGTTCTTTTGGTGGACGACTTTTGCGTGATCTATCGAATCGTTAATTTTCGCGATGTTTCTAATAGTAGATCTAGATTTTCATTTGGTTTTTCCGAAAGATCTAACGAGAGGATTGTCGCTCCTCGTTTTTGTTTTGTTGGGATAGATCCTACCACTTTTCGAATCGTGATTTATTTTTGGGTGGATCTATTTTGGTACAACTACAAGCTCGATCGGAATCAATATTATTCCATTTAGCCGGAAAGGATTTTGGCCTATAGCCATTCTCCGTTCCACTTGCGGATCGGCTACCCGTATGTTAGCGCGAACGATAAATAAAATTAATTGTGGTCGTTGCGTTTCGTTTGTGTGCGGGTTAGGGAGCGTTAACGTTATAAAGGTCGTAGTCACGCCCTCCGTGTAGGATCCCTAAGGCATAACCTACATCAAATTTGATATCAAAGCGAGGTTGTGTTGATTTCTCAATCGACACCGTCCTTACGCTTTCCGGTCTTAGGACGTTGACCCACACTTGGTCGTGTACGTTTCGTAGACACAAAATCTGAAATTTTTTCACCATCTGGTCTGCATATAACAAAAGTCAAAAAAAAAATTCTGCAAAAAAAATTGCCAAACAAATTCTGAATTTTCTACTTTTTTTTCTAAGCATAAAAGTCAAAAAAATTATTTTCATTCTCCAAGTCATTAAGCGTATAAAAATCCTGATTTATAAAATTCTTGTCCAAACAGTCTCTTGTCTAGGTGAGGCACCCTGTATCAGTGTTGTTCATGCGCACGAGGCTTGGCACGGAGTATCCTCCATCCACATCACACATGGCCGACCATCATGATGATGGTGAGCCCGCTCCTGCAACAATTGCGGCGCTTAGGGAAGAGTTTAACACCAGGTTCGATACACTCACTCAGTTAATACAAGGGTTGGCTGTAAATCAGGCGGCGCCTCGAAATACCGGCTTTGGGATAAATCGACCGGTGCAGCCACCCCATCCCGCCAACCAACGAGAAGAGCGACAAAATCTCCCTCGTGATCCGGATTATGAGTACGCACCCCGAGCCCCTTATGAGTTCGACTTAACTAGGGCCGTTAAAATGGAATCACCATCCTACGATGGCATGGGTGAACCCCAAGTCTTTCTAAACTGGATCATGGATATTGAGTGCTATTTTGAGTGGCACAACCTGACGGACGTTGAGAAGGTACGAGTAGCACGAATGAAACTTCTGGGTAGAGCCAAAACGTTCTGGTTGAACGAAGAGAGGCGTCTAGGCACCGTGAATGAAGCACCCCCAATTGGGTGGGCTGCCATGAAGGCACTCCTGCATGACCAATATGTCCCGGCGTATCACCGAACCCAAATGTTCGACGAGCAAGCCACCCTTCGTCAAGGGGGCCAATCGGTAGCGGAGTACATGGGACGACTCAAGGATATGATGGTGCGTTGTGATATTCGAGAAATGCCCGAGGTCACACTATCTCGTTTCCGTAAGGGACTTAATGCGGACATCCAAGGCAAGCTTTTGCGTTATGGTCACACGGACCTTAACACAACATTCAATGCGGCACTGGATATAGAAAAACATGTTGGGAAAAAATAGCACGATCCCGACCAGGGCACCTGTAGTGGATTTACAAGCAAGACAAATACAAGCACAACAATAATAAAGTGACACAACAATTTTTAACGTGGAAATCCAATAGGGTGAAAACCACGGGACTATCAGCGTCCACCCTTGAAAGCCTCCACTATAAGGCGTGAAAAAATCACGCACAACAAATTACAGGGCTTTCACCACCGCCACATACACAAGGCACAATTTCCACCACCGATCCACAACGGATCACCACCACCTACACAAGGTACCAGTTCCACAAAGGAATACAAAAATCTCACCTTGCCAACGGATTGAAAAATCCGTTCCGAATGCCGCAAAGGAGAAAGGCTACACAAAGCCCCTTCTTCTTTAGAATCCGACGATGCGATCTTTGATACTCTTCTCCAAGATCTTCTCTTGATCTTCCTCCACTCAAATCTCTCTTGGAATGAATGTCTTTGGCCTTGGAATTGGCTTCCATTTATAGGCCCCAAAGAAATGCTACCTAACTCCAAAACTGGTGGTAGGTGTTACCTAACACCTAATTTGGTGGTAGGTGCTACCTAATTTGGTGGTAGGTGCCACCTAACTCCGAATGGTGCTCATTTCAGCTCGTTTATGGAGCGCTGCTCGACGAACCCTTAGCCCAGACAGCTCCAACATCGCTCCGGCCTCCAAACATAAACTTGTAACATCACGAGCAGCTACAAGCGTGCCCGGTGGTTTTTTTTACCGACTCGTATGGGAACCACACCCTAACAAACTCCCCCCCTTCACATCGAGTCGGGAGAAACCGCCATCCCGGCGATTCTCACACATGTCTCAAACTTCCCTCGGGTCACTACCTTGGTCAGCATGTCTGCCCCATTATCATCGGTGTGAACCTTTAGTAGCTCGAGCTCCTTCTTCTCCACAACATCACGTATCCAATGATACCGTGTGTCGATGTGTTTCGACCTCGAATGGAACATGGAGTTCTTTCCCAAGTGGATGGCACTCTGGCTGTCACATAGCAACATATAACGATCCTGAGTGAAACCAAGTTCTCTAACAAACCTCTTCATCCAGAGCAACTCCTTTCCTGCCTCAGTTACAGCAATGAACTCAGCCTCTGTCGTTGACAGTGCCACACACTTCTGCAGTCTCGATGCCCACGAAACTGCTCCCCCTGCAAATAACATCAGGTACCCGGACGTAGATTTTCTAGAGTCCAGATCTCCGGCCATATCAGCATCAGTGTAGCCCAGAAGCTCAGGCTTACTGCCTCCAAATCTCAAACTCAGATCTGTCGTCCCCTGCAGGTACCTCAGAATCCACTTCACCGCGCTCCAGTGTTCTTTCCCAGGGTTGGAGAGAAACCTGCTCACAATACCAATAGCATGAGCAATGTCTGGGCGCGTGCACACCATAGTATACATAAGGCTTCCCACTGCAGACGCATAAGGCACCTTCTGCATAGCCTCTTTCTCCTCCGGTGTGCTGGGGCATTGATCAGCGGTCAACTTGAAGTGAGCTGCAAGTGGCGTGCTCACCTTCTTCGCCTGATCCATAGAAAAACGTTGCAACACTTTGCGGATATACCGCTCCTGGGATAACCAAATGAATCTGGTGCCCCTGTCCCTGCGAATATGCATCCCCAGAATAGTCTTTGCGGGACCCAGATCCTTCATCTCAAACTTCGAACTCAACTGCCGCTTCAATTCAGTAATGCGCGCAGTGTTCTTCCCGATGATCAGCATGTCGTCGACATAAAGTAGCAGAATGACGAAGTCTTCAGGAGCACACTGCTTCACAAATACGCAGTGGTCCAGGGTGGTTTTCGTGAAGTCGATCTCCCCCATAAAAGTCTCGAACTTCCGATACCATTGCCGCGGGGCCTGTTTCAACCCGTACAGACTTTTCTGCAAGCGGCATACATATCCTTCTTTACCTCTGATACAGTAGCCATCAGGCTGCTCCATGTACAGCTCCTCTTCAAGATCGCCATGTAGAAAAGCGGTCTTCACGTCCATCTGCTCCACCTCCAAGTCTAGCCTCGCAGCGAGGCCTAGCACAACTCGAATGGAGGACATTTTCACTACGGGCGAAAATATCTCATCAAAATCAATGCCCTGTCTCTGTGCAAATCCCTTTACTACCAACCTGGCTTTGTAACGAGGAGGTGTAGGAGAAGCACCCTCCTTCAACCTGAAGATCCACCTGTTCTTCAAGGCCTTCTTGCCCTTCGGCAACCGCACCAGGTCGTAGGTATGATTTGTCCGCAGCGATTGCATCTCCTCTTGCATCGCTGCCATCCAGTGGTGCCTATCCGCTCTCTCTACTGCTTCAGAATAGCTCTCCGGCTCCCCTGCATCAGTTAGTAGAACAAACTCTGACGCAGAATATCTGGCGGGCGGATGCCTAGCTCGATCTGATCTCCTCAACACAGGCTCAGGAGCTGGTGCAGGCTCCTCTTCTGCAACCTCCTCAGCAGCTCCTGGCTCCTCAACATCATCTTCAGCACCCTGTGCTGGAACTGGCTCCACAGTCTCCTCAACGTGGTCATCACTACCAATAGGCAACTCAGCAGAACGTGAGTCACTCCCAGACTCACCTTTTTTCTCCAGATCACCTCCAGTTTGCTCCTCGCAGAACACTGCATCTCGACTCCGCACTAACTTCTTCGCCGCCGGATCAAAGAATCTGTATCCGAGCTCACCATTATGACCATAGCCCAAGAAAATGCACTTCCGGGTCTTCCATTCCAACTTCGATCGTTCGTCCTTGGGAATGTGGACGAAGGCCCTGCAGCCAAAGACCCGCAAATGACTATAGGACGGGTCCTTCCCATACCAGACTCGATCCGGAACATCCTCATCCAAAGGATAGCTCGGCGAGAGGTTGATGACACGCGCCGTAGTCAAAAGAGCCTCACCCCAAAACATCTCTGGCAGCTTGGACTCAGAAAGCATGCATCGCACCCTCTCCATCAATGTCCGGTTCATCCTTTCAGCAACACCATTTAGCTGTGGTGTTTTTGGGGGGGTCTTCTCATGACGAATTCCGTGGTCCTTGCAATACTCATCAAATGGACCCACGTACTCTCCCCCATTGTCAGAACGGATACACAACAGCTTCTTTCCAGATTGGCGTTCCATCTCAGCATGGAACCTTCTGAAGGTTTCAAGTACCCGGTCTTTGGTCTTCAACGGATAGACCCAAACCTTCCTCGACCAGTCATCAATAAAGGTCACAAAATACTGAGCTCCCCCTCGCGTTGGGACCTTCATAGGCTCGCAGACATCTGTGTGTACGAGCTCCAATGGCTCAGATCTCCTGGTGGACTGATGACGACGGAATGAAACCCGATTTTGCTTCCCCGCCATACAGTGCTCACACCTCTCCAAGTGATCGGTCGATAGGTCACTGAGTAGCTTCTTCTTCTGTAGGCAGTCCAAGCCCTTCTGGCTAATATGAGGCAGTCTCCTGTGCCACAGGGAAATGGATCCCTCATCTCTCACAGAGTTCGCATGTGGATCTTCAGGCCTCCCCTCCATGTAATAAAGGCCGGACTCCCTATAGCCCTTGGCCATAACCAACGATCCTCGAACTAGCTTCCAGAAATCACCACCAAAGACACTTACATGTCCTTCATCTCCAAGCTTCCCCACGGAAAGTAGGTTGAAACGAATATCGGACACGTGTCGCACGTCCCGCAAAATCAACAACACTCCAGTGCTCGTCTTCAGATGCACGTCTCCACGTCCCAGCACCTTGGACGTATTCCCGTTGCCCATTCGTAACACCCCGCATTCATGGGTGGTGTACGTGGCAAATAGCTCCCGATTGTGGGAGACGTGCGCAGAAGCACCTGAATCTACAATCCATCTCCTGTCATCACAGGAGAGCGCTGCCGTGATTTCATCACCGACAATGACAACATCGTCCTCATCACTGGAGACAACCGCAGCAGTGTGGCTCTCCTCCTTGGCCTCAGTCTCCACACCCTTCTTCTGCTCATTCTTCCAGGCATAGCAGAACTTCTTGATGTGTCCCTTCTTGTGGCAGAAATGACACTCTACGTTCTGATATCGTGAACGTGACTTCCCTCTGCTCTGACTTCTTTCCTCCTTCCATCCTCGACTCTTGCTCCTGCCTCTCCCCCTGGATTCCGTAAACAGAACATCAGCTCGTGATGAAGAGCCTGACGTCCCTTGAGACTTCCGTCTCACCTCTTCATTCAAGATCCCACTCTTGGCGATCTCCATGGTGATAATCCCCTGGGGTGAGGAATTGATCAGTGCAATCCTGACCATCTCCCAAGAGTCCGGAAGGGACTTCAACAGCCACAACGTATTGACCTCATCC
This sequence comes from Platanthera guangdongensis, assembly GCA_039583875.1. NCBI lineage: Eukaryota > Viridiplantae > Streptophyta > Magnoliopsida > Asparagales > Orchidaceae > Platanthera > Platanthera guangdongensis. Next base: position 5,982,965 of record CM077153.1, on the reverse strand, counting down.
TCAAATGTCACCTTCATCGCCGTCAACTGATCAATGATTCCTTGGAACTCATTGACATGATCCATGATCGGTGAGCCTTCCCGGTAGCGGAACTCTCCAAGCTTCGTCAGCAAAGCAAGCTTGTTGATGCCAGTGCTCTTGGCATACAACGTTTCCAGAGTTCTCCACAGCTCCTTCGCATCTGTGATGCTAGCCACGTGGTTGTAGACGTTCGGCTCCACGAACCGTCTAATGAAACCACAGAGCTTTCGGTGCTCCACCTGCCATTTAGCCGGATCCATATCCTTCGGCATCTCTTCGAAGATAGGGGCATGCCAGCCCTTGACGTAGATGAGATCCTCCATAAGCAAGTGCCACTGATGATAATTTGCTCCATTCAACTTGACCATCTGTTCTGAAGTCAATTCCATCTTGCTAAACCAACTGGCCGGACTGACCACAGTTCTCTGAGCGCGACTCTCTCACGATAAGTCACTGAAGAGGATAGCCAGAGGACCAATGGTCGTAAACTACCGCACTCAATGCCAAACCTGAGAATACAATCGCCTCGTCTCGAAATCACAAAAGGTCAGCCCAGTATCGGCCCTGTTCTGACTACTGACCAGCAACCTGGCTCTGATACCACTTGTTGGGAAAAAATAGCACGATCCCGACCAGAGCACCTGTAGTGGATTTACAAGCAAGACAAATACAAGCACAGCAATAATAAAGTGACACAACAATTTGTAACGTGGAAACCCAATAGGGTGAAAACCACGGGACTATCAGCGTCCACCCTTGAAAGCCTCCACTATAAGGCGTGAAAAAATCACGCACAACAAATTACAGGGCTTTCACCACCGCCACATACACAAGGCACAATTTCCACCACCGATCCACAACGGATCACCACCACCTACACAAGGTACCAGTTCCACAAAGGAATACAAAAATCTCACCTTGCCAACGGATTGAAAAATCCGTTCCGAATGCCGCAAAGGAGAAAGGCTACACAAAGCCCCTTCTTCTTTAGAATCCGACGATGCGATCTTTGATACTCTTCTCCAAGATCTTCTCTTGATCTTCCTCCACTCAAATCTCTCTTGGAATGAATGTCTTTGGCCTTGGAATTGGCTTCCATTTATAGGCCCCAAAGAAATGCTACCTAACTCCAAAACTGGTGGTAGGTGTTACCTAACACCTAATTTGGTGGTAGGTGCTACCTAATTTGGTGGTAGGTGCCACCTAACTCCGAATGGTGCTCATTTCAGCTCGTTTATGGAGCGCTGCTCGACGAACCCTTAGCCCAGACAGCTCCAACATCGCTCCGGCCTCCAAACATAAACTTGTAACATCACGAGCAGCTACAAGCGTGCCCGGTGGTTTTTTTTACCGACTCGTATGGGAACCACACCCTAACAAAACACAATGCCTACAAGTCCAAGGGTCGAGCATTCCCGAAAGGAAAATCCATCTTAGGACCCCCACCTTCGTCATCCATGCGAGACAAAGGAAAGTTCCGAACGACTGACTCAAGTTCCATAGTAATTACCGCTAGGAACAATAAAAATCCCAATGGAGAGAGAGTTCCAATATGACGAATTAATAAGACTAATGCTACCTGTTATTCGTGCGGAATTCAAGGACACTACTCTAGTGAGTGTCCCACTAAGAGTATGCCACTGGCACTGTTAGAGTCTACGTCTGAGCCTGTCGAGCTCGTCTATGAAGCTGGCAGTGAATCAGATGCCGAGCCGAGTGATATCGAAGATGAGTCTTATATGATGGTTATGAGGTGTATCTTGGCCACACCGTGTGCACCGGATGAGCACAATCGGACGAACATATTTTCTTTGAATTTTAAATGTGGTGAGAAGTGGTGCAAGTTAATAATAGACAGCGAAAGTTGCATGAATGTCATTTCGGAAATCGTCGTCACTCGTATGCACCTAGTCCCCGAACCACACCCCCAGCCATATAAAATAATGTGGGTGAACAAAACATCTATCGCGATTTCTAAGCGTTGTTTAGTGCCACTTACGTTGAAGAGCTATGTCGATAAAGTGTGGTGCGACGTCATCCCCATGGATGTATGTCATGTACTTCTAGGGCGCCGGTGGCTCTATGATTATTACGTGACCCATTTCGGGCGAGCCAACACTTATGAGTTCAAGTATAATGGTAAGACCATTGTACTGAAGCCCACACCGCCCAAGGATCCTTCGGTTGCCCCCAAAGACACAATTGTGCCTGCGAAAAGAAAAATTATAAGTTTGATAAGTAAGAAGGAGTTGGAACGCGAGACCTTCTTGGACGACGTCCTGTATGCGTTAGTATGCCTACAAGCTAATGAAGACTCGCCCATTTTAGAGCATATACCGTCATCTCTGCGCACTATATTGGAAGAGTATAAAGACGTCTATCCGGAGGACTTGCCATCTAAGTTGCCACCCATGAGAGATATTCAGCATGAGATAGATTTCGTCCCGGGCTCTTAATTGCCTAACCATCCACATTATCGGCTCAACCCTTCCGCACATGAGGAGCTACAAGCTTTAATTTCGGATTTGCTAGCAAAGGGTTTTATCCGCCATAGTAAGAGCCCATGCGTCGTACCGGCCCTCTTGGTTCCAAAGAAAGATAAGTCTTGGCGATTGTGTGTAGACTACCGGGCCATAAATAAAATTACGGTCAAATATAGATTCCCCATTCCCCGTTTGGACGACTTATTAGATATGTTATCGGGCGCCGCGATATTTTCAAAATTGGATCTCAAAAGTGGTTATCATCAAATACGGATACGGGAAGGAGATGAATGGAAGACGGCTTTTAAATCTAAGGATGAGCTCTATGAGTGGTTGGTGCTTGGGGAAGGGCTCAATAACGGACCGAGTACTTTCTCTCGATTGATGACCCAAGTTTTTAAGCCCTACATGGGTAAATTCGTAGTCGTATACTTTGATGATATCTTAGTATTCAGCCGTTCACAAAAGGATCATGACACACATCTAAGGACAATCCTATCAACCTTGCGCCAAGAAAATCTATATATCAATCTTAAAAAATGCGCCTTTGGTGTGACGACCGTAGAGTTTCTAGGCTACATAGTGAGTTCTGAAGGCATTCATGTTGACCCAAAAAAGGTCCAAGTGATTAAAGAGTGGCCTGAACCTACAAATATTCGGGAAGTTAGAAGTTTTCACGGCTTGACCACATTTTATTGAAGATTCATGCAAAACTTTAGTAGTATCATGGCACCGATCACCGAATGCATGAAGAAAGGAGAATTTTCTTGGACTAAAGCGGCCACGCGCGCGTTTCAAATGATTAAGGACCGGATGTCCGAAGCCCCATTATTACGATTGCCGGATTTTAGTAAAGTGTTTGAATTATCATGCGACGCATCAGGAATAGGGATCGGAGGAGTTTTAAGTCAAGAGGGACATCCGATAGGGTATTTTAGCGAAAAACTTGCCGGTCCAAAGTTAAATTATTCCAATTATGATCGTGAGTTATATGTCGTGATACGCTGTCTCCAGCATTGGCGACACTATCTTGTCTTAAAAGAATTTGTAATCTTATCCGATCATGAGACGTTAAAATTTGTAAACTCCCAAAGTAAGATCAGCCCTCGGCACGCCAAATGGGTCTCATACCTTCAGGAGTATACATTCATTATCAAGCACCTCAAGGGTACGTTAAATTGTGTGGTGGACGCCCTTAGTCGAGTCTCTCTATTACTATTTACCATGTAGGTATCGGTCATAGGATTTGAAAGAATCAAGGATGAGTATATACAGTGTCCGGATTTTAAGGAAATATATTTCGCCGCTCAGGACATTTCCCCTTCCACTATTTCGGCGTACTACATCCGTGATGGGTACCTATTTAAGCATACACAACTATGCATTCCCCGCTCTTCGCTACGTCATTTTATTATATGCGAGTTACATAGTGGAGGACTAGGAGGACACTTCGGTCGCGATAAAACGATCACACTTGTAGAGGATAAATTCTTTTGGCCGGGTATCAAGCTAATGGTCAATAAAATCGTCGGAAGCTGCCGCGTATGTCAATTAGCAAGGGGAACAAGACCAATGCCGGTCTTTACACACCCCTTCCGATTCCATCTGCCCCATGGGTGGATGTTAGTATGGACTTTATATTGGGCCTTCCACTGACATGTAGGCGTCACGATTCCATTTTGGTCGTAGTGGACCGATTCTCAAAAATGGCTTATTTCATCGCTTGTCATAGCACCAACGATGCTTCACACGTCGCTAAGTTGTATTTTAAGGAGGTCGTGGCACATCGGTGTGTCCCCAAAACCATCGTGACCGATAGAGATGTTAAGTTTACAAGCTACTTTTGGAAAACACTTTGGAAGCTGTTGGGCACTCGACTTATGTTTTCGTCGGCCTATCATCCACAAACGGATGGGCAAACGGAAGTTGTTAACCGAAGTTTGGGTGGGTTACTTCGTTGCTTAGTAGGTGATCATAAGGGTACATGGGACCTTATTCTTCCTCACGCTCAACTAGCCTACAATAATTCTAAGAATAGGTCCACCAGGTTATCGCCAAATGAGATAGTGCATGGATATAAGGCACCCGTGCCTCTTGACTTGATTCCGTTACCACCATCATTTAAATCAAGTCAATTTGCACAGGACTTCGCCTCGCACGTTCACACTCTTCATGAGCACATAGGCAATACGTTAGCTAAACAATATGCTATTTATCAATCGAATGCTAACATACACAAGCGAGCAGTCCCCTTAAATATTGGCGATTTGGTAATGGTACGTCTTATCCCTGAACGGATGCCTTCGGGCACCATAAAAAAATTAGCGAATAGGAGAGCCGGTCCTTTTCGGGTTTTGAAGAAGCTCGGTGAAAATGCATATTTATTAAAGTTACCCGCTGATTGGGGAATCTCCCCTGTTTTTAACATTTCAGATTTAACGCTCTATGTCGCTCCACCACCTGAACTGTCAGTCTCTCCGTTTCATATTTCCACTATACCGTCTAAAGGGGTGGGGTGAGAATATTTCTGGACCGCTCTCCCTTTCGGATCCTTCGGGAGGTACGTTGCCTATTGATGATGTACCTTGTTTTTCTTCGGCGCCTAACGCTTTTCCAAGGTTCCCCCGGACCGATTTCTTGCCTGACAAGATTTTGCAGGATGCGGTGTTTTCTACTCCCGACGGCGACGTTCACATGTTTTTGGTCAGATGGCGAGATCGTCCAGCTTCGGACGACTCTTGGGTTTCTTCGGCAGAGCTGGCTCTTCTTGATGCAGATCTCCTCCACCGTTACCGTCCAGCCCACTCATCGGCGATGAGTCCTTTTGAGAGCGGGAGGATTGATGGCGACGGCCACCACGACGGCCAACTGGGTGACGAAGACGACGTCCATGGCGGTGTTGCCGTGGCAGAAGATGACGACGTCCATGGCGGTGTTGCCGTGGCAGAAGATGACGACGATGCTCCTCCAACAAAAGAATTGCGGCGCCGTAGCGGGCACGGCTACAATCTTCGCCCACGCAACAAGATTAAGAGTTAAAATTTACTTTACTAGTGGTCTGCATTTATATTTTATATGTGGTATTTCAAACTATATTGTTTTCTATCATTTCATTTCGGAACATTAATTTTATTTTGGGCTGCTAATAGCCACATGGTTGTAAGCCTTATATAAGGCCACATTTTCATTTGTTATGAGATTATTATTGAGATCAAAGAAAAAATTGCTTGCCTAAACCTAATTTTCCTTCCCTCCTCCTCTTGGTCGCCGCCCCCCTCAAGGCTCCATCTCCAGGAGTTCGGCCGCCCCTCTCCCTCTTTGCTTGGCCGCCACTTCTACTCCTCGCTCCCTCTAGCAACTACTCGTTCTCCCACCTCTCTACCTTTCTCCACCGAAATCATATTCACCCTTTGTCATTTTCGGCCACCTTGGAGGAAAAAGGATCAAGTGCAAGGAAGAACCAAGGTTTTGGAGTAATCATCCACGACGTGAAAGCGAAGGAGACGAGCAAGATCTTCATCAGTGGTGCGTTTCCCGTGGGTCCAAAGGAAGAGCGGTCGTCTTGGTGGATTCAAACATCTCGGATCTACATTTCCGAGCGGGGTAACGAAAATTCCTACACAAGAGATTTTCCCTCTAGACTAGTTCTTTTGGTGGACGACTTTTGCGTGATCTATCGAGTCGTTAATTTTCGCGGTGTTTCTAATAGTAGATCTGGATTTTCATTTGGTTTTTCCGAAAGATCTAACGAGAGGATTGACGCTCCTCGCTTTTGTTTTGTTGGGATAGATCCTACCACTTTTCGAATCATGATTTATTTTTGGGTGGATCTATTTTGGTACAACTTCAAGCTCGACCGGAATCAATATTATTCCATTTAGCCGGAAAGGATTTTGGCCTATAGCCATTCTCCGTTCCACTTGCGGATCGGCTACCCGTATGTTAGCGCGAACGATAAATAAAATTAATTGTGGTCGCTGCGTTTCGTTTGTGTGCTGGTTAGGGAGCGTTAACGTTGTAAAGGTCATAGTCACGCCCTCCGTGTAGGATCCCTAAGGCATAACCTACATCACACACTCTTTTTGCGCTTTCGCCGGGGGAGACCCCTTCCTTAGGGTCTTTGTTTTGCCCACACTAGGTGTTGTGTCATCTTGTGCTGAGTTATTCACTTAGGGAGCACGCTGGTTCGGGCCCTGGTTCAGTAGGAATCTCCTGAGAAACTTTTCTTTGACGAGGCACTTGATCTCCACCTTCAGCATGCGGCAGCCGTCCGTGTTGTGGTCGCATCCTTGATGGAAGTCGTAATATTGTGACCGATTTCCTCTCTTTGGCTCAAGTGGATCGGGCCTGCGAAGGACATCGTTATCTTGAATGGCAAGGAGTATATTGGTTTCTCTTAAACTATTGGCGGCGTGCTTCAACCACATCATCAACTGTAATCCAGGCATCGATCCGACGAATGAGATCGGGGTAGTTGTATATTGTCTCTCGTACTAGTGCGGAGTGTAAGCTAACAGGCCGGAGACCTCCAAAAAGAAATCCTCACAGGAGCTCCAATTTTATCCTAGGGATTTGTAGCACCTCAGCGGTGAATCGTCGAAAGAAGTCTCTGAGGGTTTCCCCTTCGTTTTGGCAGATCCCTGACAATTGGGAAGGGTCTTTGACTATCCGTCAGTTGGCAATGAACTGGTCTGTGAATTGCTGAGTCAACTCTGAAAATTTTGATTTCTCCATGCTTCAGGGAAAGAAACCAAGTACGAGCCTGTCCTTTCAGCGTCGTCCGGAATGTTTGGCACAGTAATGGATCGGGGGCATTGCAAAGTTGCATCATGATCGTGAAGCGCCTGCCATGCTCCGATGGATCACTCGTCCCGTCGTCTTTATCGATCTTTGGGAGCTTGAAGCTGCGGGGGATCGGATGTTCCAGGACTTCGAATGCGAATGGTGAGTGGCGATGGATAGGGAAGGGGGCCGAAGCGGCTCGCTGTCTAGCTTGTTCGCACTCTTCAGCAATTATGCCACGAACTTTTTCACGCGTGAGCCTCCCATCGAGTCCTGTTGCTTCAGGGCAGTTGCAGTGATACTGAGCTTCAAGTCCTCCATTAGGACGAGCTACGCGGCCTTGAATATCTACGTTGTGGGCTACTGCTTCAGGCATGTTGTCGAGCGCAAGCAAGGGGCTCACACGAGAACGCACAAGAAAGGGGCCCGCGCGGGAGCGCGCAAGGAAGAGACCCGCACGAGAGCGCATAAGGAAAATGTACGCGCGGGAACGCGCAAGGAAGAGAGAGGTGGAGAGAGAAAATCGTAGGATGAGGGGAGAGAAAAACTCGTAGGAGGTTTTTACGGCGGAGGAAAATATGAAAATGAAGAGGAATGAGCCATATTTATAGATTTAGGAGGAGCGACCCGGTAATTTCCCCTCATAACTACCGGTCAGACGAATAAAATCATCTGAAACAGAGCACGCGGATCACCAAATTTGTGGAAATGACGAGACCGCCGCGAGGCGATTTTGAGTTTACCGGAAAAGTAACCGCCCCTCCCATGAGGGGAGGGGCGGCCAGCGAGGCTGGAGGCCGAAAATGTCGTCTGTCCAGGGCGGCAAAGGAACAGGACGGGCGACAATTTTTGCCGCCCGTCCTGGGCAACACGGGAGCAGGATGGGCGACAATTTTTGTCGCCCATCTCGGGCGGTAAAGGGGGGCGTGGGGACGGGCAGCAGAAACTATCGCCAGTCCTAGCTGGTAGGGACGCCACCCAGAAGGCCGCAAGATCTGGGCGGCCTTGCTCCTAGGCGGGAGGACGTCATGGGAGCGGGCGGCCAAGGAGCCGCCCGCTCTATTCGACAGAGGCTCCTCCAGATCGGGCGGCCAGGAGGCTTCCAGATCGGGCAGGGCAAGGTGAAGGGGATGGGAGGCCATAAGGCCGCCCGTCACAGGCGGCATGGCGGCCACCTGCAATGGGAGTCCAGAGGGCCATCCAGGCAGAGTGGTCTCGTGCCCTAGACGAGGATGATTCCCCTCGGCAACGATGGCGGAGACTGCAAGCCCATGAAAGCTAAACGGTAGCTTTCACAATGGAAGAACATAAGAAAAGGGAGGGCTAAAAATCGCTTATGAGCTTAATAAATTCCAAATAGGGGGGAAGATGGGGTGGCCTCCGGGAGGAGATCAGTAGCTAACCTTCTTCGATCTCTTGCAGCGGAGAAGATGGTGGTCGACGGGATGCCCTAGGAGTGAATCGAAGATGCAATCGAGCAGGATGGGGATAACACGGGTATACATCGGCGACGGCGGCGGAAAGAGCGGTGAGGGCTTTTTCGGAAATACCTGGCGTGACCGATGACCTGCAGAAAATACCTGACACGCGGCGGGATAAGCGGCGAAGAGGGACGACGCGTTGCACCGCCAAGAGGAAGAGCGGCGAGGAGTTTTCCGGGATTTCACCGCTGTGACCGACGACTCCTAACCAAATATCCTTATTAATATAGATATATGATAATAATAATTATTATAGTATGTGTATATAAAAATATATACTTAATAAAATAATATTTTAATATTAATATGATAAATAATAATTAAAATATATTCAATATTAGACTTATTTTGTAGATACGATTGTATTAATATATTATATTACATAATTGAAAAATTATATTAATATCTATAAATATTATAAATTAATATCGAAGTTTAATTAAAAAATAATATAAAATAATTAAAATAAAAAATCTAAAGAAATTAAATGCAGGAGAGCATCCGCATAAATGTCCATCGGTTGGAGCCAAACCGTAAACTAAATGCGTAAATTAATTGTGGGAGAGCATCGACAGAAATGCCGATCAGTTGGAGTCAAACCTTTCGGCGTTCGGCATTTCTAGAGAATGTCGGCCTGTATTTAATTATAGAAATTAATCAAATTATCATTGAAATGCTCCTATGTTTTACTTGGATCCGATCCGGGGGGAGTAAAGTGCATCCCTGCACTTTACCTCCCCCGGTTCCTTCTATCACGCCACCATAATTATAGTAATTACTAATGACAATTGTTAACCGCAACTCGGTTTTGGCTATTCGCATCCCATTATTAACCGCAACCCGAAAATATAACTGCATCTTTTTTTTCTTGCCGCATCCCGATATTTTTTTGACGCACCCAAAATTATCTCCTAGTGATGTGCGTGAGACGACTATTAGAGTAAGATAGAGCGAGGAAGATACCGGAGACGGAAGCAGCTCGACGAAGAGGAAGACGGAGTGCGTCTTCCGCGAAATGGGGAAGATAAGATGCGAGTAAAGTTTTAGAATTTTTTTTTTAAAATAAAATGATTGCGGATAATCATATGAGCAGTGCGGTTAACAATTGCCTTGCTAATTAGATACATGTCTCCCCAATTTTATATTTTTCTGAAATTCTCTTATAAATTAAATAAAAGTGGGCCCCGTCGTTTTTCTCTAAAATAACAAATGGCGGGACTATATATATATATAGCTAGTTTGGACACTTCAAGGCAGAAAGAGCTCAGCTAAGCCCGCGCTTGCCAAAATCTGATCGGAGAAGCCATGGCGAAGGGCCGGGTTTCCATGGAGATCGGAGCCGATGGAGTCGCCGTCATCACCATGGCGAATCCCCCCGTCAACGCCCTCGCCACCGCCGGTAATAGTCGTTATTTCTCGATCTGTCGCCGGGTTTTTTTTTCCGTTTTTCTACGAGCTATTTCGCCTTAGGGTTCTCCGGCATAATCTGTTTTGAGTTTTCGACAGTGATCGCCGGATTAAAGGAGAAGTACGCCGAAGCAATGGGGCGAAGGGATGTCAAAGCAATCGTATTAACCGGTGATTTTTTGTCTCTATCTCGTCACTAGTTTGCTGAATCTTTCTTTTGATTTTTGTGTTATTTGCGATTTGTAATTTTGGTTTATGTATTTGGAGTTTTCCGATTAGCGATAAAGAATTTTTTATTTTTTAAATTTTTAATTGTGTCTGTTTCCTAAATTTTTTCGCCATATGAGATTCATTTACATAAAACTCAGATTGGGGGAAAACAAGGATTAAACCACTGGCCTGCTTCTTTAGCTCGGTGTTACAGCATATGATGGAATAATCCATAATTTATCAGGCTCCAATCATGAACCCAATCGCATTCTGATTTGTGGTAGGTTCCGTTTGGCGTGGCGGTGGCGGTGGTGAACCTGGTGGTTAGGAACCTTCGTTCTTCATTCTTCGTTCTTCGTGAACGCTCAACCTCACCTGAGGAATTTCATCCACTTTTATGTTCAAAACTAGTTTTCTTTTCTTAGTGGCGGTTTGTTGTGGGCTGGTCCCGGGATTCTGCGACTCCAGGCTTAATCCCGCTCCCGCTCCCGGGTTTAGTCTGCCACACAATTGAGCCGCGGCCCAGTCACCTCAAACCCTCGCCATGCATGTTCACTGTGCGGCGGGTTGTTGAGGCTGGGGCTCGATACCCTGACCTCATTGATGAAGAATTTTACTATTTGCACTCCATGGTGATGAATTTTACTGTTTGCACCCAATGATAAAATTTTACTTTTTGCACCTGGTGATAAGAAGTTTTACTATTTGTACCCAATGATGGAGAATTTTACTATTTGTACCTCATGATGGAGACTTTTACTATTTGCACTCATATGTTGAAGGTTTTTACTATTTGCACCCAATGATGATAAATTTTACTATTTGCATCTTATGAAGAAGAATTTTACTATTTGCAACCCAAAATAGAGAATTTTACTTTTTTGCATCACTGTCATGCCAAACATACATTCTATGACGGTGACGTTTTTATCCATGACACGATTTAACTGATCTCAAGGAGGAATACAGAAATTGGATCGTAAGGTATGAAGTAACACAATAGTATCGATATGAAGGATTACAAAATGGAATAATTAGAGTTACAAGATAACTGATCTCACTGAAGGGTAGCAGCCCCGAACGGTTTGATCGTTCGATGAGGGGAGGAGTTCTCGTTCAGCCGATAGAACCACAAGAGACACAAAATCATTGAACGTAACGAAATCCTAACTAAGCCCAACTATTTATAGGAGTCATAGCTGAAACTACCCTTAATATAAATTAAGAACACATCAGTCCACTCACCAGAGCAAAAACGCCAAGCCAAACGGAGCCTAAGGGCCCGTCCGGCACAGCGATGGTGGTCGTGAACGCAGCAGTTCCGAACCGCGTTTTTTTGCTCCAGTCAACGGTTATGACCGACACCAAGAAAAATAATAATTTTAAACATAAAAATGTATTAAATTCCTTAGGTCTGTTCGATAGTTTGTAACTGAAGTGATTCAAATTGGATTGACTTTGACTAAAGTACTTGAAATATCCATCAATTTGGACATCTCCAACGGATCTTTTATATTTTTTAAACAAAAGTAGTGCTTGGCAGATGACGTGACAACTTTGGCCTTCTAAAGTGTTTCCTTTAATGTTCAACGCAGTGAGTATCTACAATTATAGTCTATGCAAAAATAATTTATTTTGTTTTCCTCTTTCATTTATATTTTCTAGTTTAGTTTACTTAAGCTCCGTTTGGAGGGACTTATTTTCACCGGTCAAGCGGTTACGACCGCATGAACCGGATCTTAATTAAGGTCCGGTTCATGCGGTCGTAACTGCTTGACCGGTGAAAATAAGTCCCCTCAAACGAAGCCTTAGTCTAAATTTATTTTTCAAATCTTTTTATTTCGTTATTCTGTCTCCTTGTTTATATTTTTATTTAGCAGTATCACAAAAAAAAAAGAAATCTAAAATAAAGTTATACTTACAGTATAACTGAAAAAAGTACTTTCAGTGTATAAAAAAAGATCAAATAGTCAAATACTAGGAAATTATTCTGTAAAAGCAAAATGTTATCTAAGAGGATTATTAGCTAAACCCACAACCAAAGTGGTGAAGCAGATGCCACGTTAACAAAGAAGGGCAGCCCGGTGCACAAAGCATCCCCACGTAGCGAGAGTCCGGGGAAGGATCTATTGTGATATGTATGTTGAGATGTAGGTTATAAATAGCCTAGTTGTTGCCCTAATAATATATAATTTTTTTTTCAACTTGATATCAGAGCTTGGGGCCGACCATCGTTTCTCCCGAACGAAGCGTCCCTCCCGCCTACGCCGCTGCTGCTGCCCGTTCGCTCCCGCCTCGCCGTTGCCTGCGCCTTCTCTATCGCCCGGAGGCCTCGCCGTCGCCTGCGCCGCCTCTATCGCCGTCGTCTGCGCCGCCTCTATCGCCGTCTCCTGCGCCCGTCTAGGGCTCTCGGAATACCGCCTATAAGGCTGCGGGAATAGCAATCCCGTAGCCTCTGGAGGCCGCTGTCACTGCTTCCGGCCGCCGACCTTCGTGCCTTGGTGCCTCCTAACGTCACTCCTGATGCGGTGATCGGATCCAGGCAGGCCGATGTATTTCGTAATACCGAACGAGACGCAGTGATTGGTTTGACGTTGATCTATGGAGCCGAAGGAGGGAACGATGACGTACGTCTTCAAGATGTTGGGCCCGGACGAGTTGGCCACATTGTTGAAGTTGGAGACCGGGCGGTCTGTCTTGGCGGGTTAGAGACCGCGCGGTCTGGCGGTTTGACTCGGCGTCTTGTAAACCGGGCGGTCTAAGCAATCTTCACAGGCGACCTCTCTGCATCTCTTATTGTAAGCCGTGCGGTTAGTGCTTCTGTCTAACCGCGCGGCCTGTGCGGTTTACTTTGTACAGTCCGCTTAGCTTGTAAATTTTAGTCCCACATCTCTTATTTGTATTCTCTCTTCTCTCCTCCATTCTATATAAGGGAGGGCATACCTTCGTAATAGTTATCATTTTTTTTTTGGATAATAAAATTTCGATTATTCAAAAGTTTATTCGGCTTGTTCTCTTCTTTTCGCTTCCTTTCTCTACTTTCTAACATGGTATCAGAGGACACGGTCTTTTCCTCCTGATTCTGTGCGCTCTCTGTTGTTCGCGGCTTGTCTTCCGCGTTCTGCGGCTTGTTCGCGGCTTGCCTTCTCCTCTGTCCGCGCGGTTTGTTTCTATCCGCGCGGCTTGTTTCTGTCCGCTGCCTGTTTGCGCGGCTTGCTCTTCTTGTTTCTCTTCTCCTCCTGCTCTTTGTCGCAGCGACCTGTTTCCGTGTCGCCGCGCTCCTTGCTCTTTTCTGCCGCTCCGACTTCCTAGTCGCTGCGGTCTGTCTCTGTCCGCGTGTGTTGTCTCTGCACTCGCGGTTTGCTGCTGTGATCTGCCTGACCGTGCGGGTTGTTCCTTTCTTACCCGCATCTTGGTCGCGGTCACCTGCTCTTCTCCTCTCTTCTGTTCGCTCGGCCTTTTCAGTCCGCGCGACCTCTTCCCCGCTGTGCCCTTGACCGCATTCTCGCAACTGCTGTGATCTGCCTGACCGTGCGGGTTGTCCCTTTCTTACCCGCATTTTGGTCGCGGTCACCTGCTCTTCTCCTCTCTTCTGTTCGCTCGGCCGTTTGCAGTCCGCGCGACTTCTTCCCCGCTGTGCCTTGATCTGGCTCCTAGCCGCTCGTGTTCAAGCGGCTTCTTCCCTTTTATTCCCGCCGCGGTTTCACGCGGTTTCTTCCTTGTTTGAGCGGCCTCTCCGCCTCTTCGCTCTTAGCCGCTTCTCTTGTTAGTCGCCGCGACCTCCTGGTTTAGTCGCGCGGCTTGTGCTCTGCACCTTGGTCGTGGCCCTTCGTGCCGCTGGTGTGCTGTCACCGAGACCGCTGCAGTTTCTTCTTCCTCCCTTCATGGCGTTCGCCTCGGTTGTCACGTCTTCTGGTCGTGCACACGTTGTTACTCAGGGCAAATGGCTGATCGACACTGGTGCTACGAATCATATGACCGGCCATCTCCCGTGTTTCTCTCTCCTAGAAAAACATGCTCGCCTGCCCCCAGTTACTCTCGCTGACGGCTCTTCATCATCTGTTCATGGCACAGGGATAGTTCATGTCACCCCGTCTCTTCACTTGGCGGATACTCTATATGTGCCCCAGTTCCCGTGCAACTTATTATCTGTTACATCTCTTTGCAAGCAATTACAGTGTTCCGTCACATTTACTTCTACTTCTTGCTCTTTTCAGGATCCGGACTCCCAACGGACGATTGCTACTGGGACTGAGAGTGACGGCTTATACTTCCTCGACAACATTTCTGCTTTTTCCACCTTCTCCTCCACCTCCACAGATCTTCTCCAATGGCATCTCCGCCTTGGTCATGCTCCTCCCCGTCTTCTTCGTCAACTTCTGCCCCACCTTCCTCCTCAAAGTCCTCCGCTCAACTGTGAGGCCTGTCAGCTTGGCAAGCATCACCGCTCCTCCTTCCCTCCAAAGCACGTTCGTAGCTCTACCCGTCCGTTTGATCTTATCCACTCCGACATCTGGGGTCCTTCTCCTACTCTTACCATTGGTCGGGTAGTTCCTATTTTGTCACGTTCATTGATGATTTCTCTCGCTGTACGTGGGTGTATCTGTTAAAAGATCGCTCCGAATTATTCTCTGTATGGACATCCTTCTATCTCATGATCAAAACTCAGTTTGATGTTTCTATCAAAGTTTTTCGGTCTGATAATGCCGCAGAATATCTCAGTCGTGACTTCTCTACATTCTGCATGCAAAATGGGATTCTTCATCAAACTAGTTGTGTCTATTCTTCACAACAAAATGGTGTAGCCGAACGCAAAAACCGACACCTGCTCGATGTCGCTCGCACCTTGATGACCCAGATGCATGTTCCTCGCTCCTATTGGGGCTATGCTGTTCTCCTTGCCTGCTACCTCATCAATCGCATTCCCTCCACGGTTCTCCATGGCCAAACCCCGTTCTCCATTTTGTATCCGGGCAAGGAGCCGTTTCATCTCCCTCTCCAAATCTTTGGATGCACTGCCTTTGTGCATGCCCCTTCTGCCACCCGTGATAAGCTCTCCCCTCGCTCCACCAAATGTGTCTTTCTGGGGTATTCCACCACTCAGAAAGGCTACTGTTGCTTTGATCCCGTCCTTCGTAAGCAGTTCGTCTCTGCTGACGTCACCTTCTTCGAGAATACCTCCTACTTCTCGGATGCCTCTTCTCCTCTTCTCCCAGCTTCTGATTCTCCTGCCATTCCCTTCGTTCCCTCGTCTCCTCCTACACTCTCCACCACTACACCGTCTCCCCCCCTCCTCTTCCTCCACCTCTCTCTCTCCCTTCTCCACCACCCTCTCCCTCCTCTCCGCTGCCGTCGCTCTCTTCTCCCGGGCCAGCTTTCTCTACCACGGATGCTCCGGATGCCGCGGGCCCGGCTGACCTGGATCTTCCTATAGCTCTTCGCAAAGGGGTGCGGACGTGCACCTTACACCCCCTTGCTGCTGTTGTTTCCTATGATCGTCTTACTCCTTCTCGCAGGGCCTTTGCACTGGCTATCTCTGCCACTGCCACACCCCGCTCCTATCAGGAGGCCCTTGCTATTCCTCACTGGAAGATGGCCATGGATGAGGAAATGGCGACCCTCACTGAGCGGGTACCTGGACTCTTGTTCCTCCTCCCTTTGGCACTGATGTTGTTGGCTGTCGCTGGGTCTTTGTGGTCAAATTTAGCCCAGACGGCACTGTGGATCGGTATAAGGCTCGCCTTGTGGCTAAGGGCTTTACTCAGACCTATGGGGTTGATTACTTTGACACCTTCTCCCCTGTGGCTCGTCTCAGCACAATCCGGGTTCTTCTCTCTGTGGCCGTCAATCGGGATTGGCCAATTTCTCAGCTGGACGTCAAGAATGCCTTCCTTTATGGTGATCTTCACGAGGCCGTTTACATGGAGCAACCTCCTGGGTATGTTGCTCAGGGGGAGACACGAGTATGCCGGCTGCAGAAGGCAATTTATGGCCTCAAGCAGAGTCCTCGAGCTTGGTTTGACAAGTTCAGCGGTATTGTGGCGGCTGTTGGTTTTGTGCGAAGCTCTGCTGATCACTCTCTCTTTATTCGCAAAACTCCTTCTGGGCTGGTTGTTCTTGCTGTATACGTCGATGATATTCTTCTCACTGGCGATGACCAGGAAGGGGTAGCCCTGACAAAGCTACATCTTCGCCAACATCTGATCACTAAAGATATGGGCTCTCCAAAGTACTTTCTGGGGATCGAACTCTCTCGGAAGCCCGACTCCTTAGTTCTCTCTCAGCGTAAGTATGCCCTTGATCTTTTAAAAGAGGCAGGATTGACTGGAGCTAAACCTGCCCGATGTCCCATGGCTATTGGGGAGGACAAAACCTGGACAGATGATTCGCCTCTTCTTTCAGATAGTTCGCGATACAGGCGTCTGGTTGGTAAGCTCATATATCTCACAGTGACCAGACCCGACATTTCTTATGCTGTGGGCAAGGTGAGTCAATTCATGCAAGCGCCCAGGGATTGTCATCTTCAGTCCGCCTTGCGGATCTTGGAATATGTCAAAGCAGCGCCTGGGAAAGGATTACTGTTTCAGAAGAATGGTCATCTGAGGATTGAAGCCTACTCAGATGCAAGTTATGCTGATGACAAAGGGGATCGCAAGTCTACCTCAGGTTTTTGCACCTTTGTTGGGGGAAATCTGGTGAGCTGGAAGAGTAAAAAGCAGTCTGTTGTCTCCAGGTCCAGTGCAGAAGCTGAGTATCGCAGTATGACGTCAACCACTTGTGAGTTGAAATGGTTGCGGGCTCTCATGCTAGATTTAGGAGAGGTGTACAACCATCCTCTACCTATGTTCTGTGATAACAAGGCCGCCATATACATCTCCAAAAATCCTGTATTCCATGAAAGAACAAAGCACATTGAGGTTGACTGCCATTTCATTCGTGAAGAGATTTTAAAAGAACAGATTTGCACTCCGTTTGTCACATCTGATAAAGAGCTTGCCGACATCTTCACCAAGCCAGTCTCCGCCTCGTTTCTGCATGTTTGCGACAAGCTGGGCATGATTGATATATATGCTCCAGCTTGAGGGGGAGTGTTGAAGTTGGAGACCGGGCGGTCTGTCTTGGCGGGTTAGAGACCGCGCGGTCTGGCGGTTTGACTCGGCGTCTTGTAAACCGGGCGGTCTAAGCAATCTTCACAGGCGACCTCTCTGCATCTCTTATTGTAAGCCGTGCGGTTAGTGCTTCTGTCTAACCGCGCGGCCTGTGCGGTTTACTTTGTACAGTCCGCTTAGCTTGTAAATTTTAGTCCCACATCTCTTATTTGTATTCTCTCTTCTCTCCTCCATTCTATATAAGGGAGGGCATACCTTTGTAATAGTTATCATTTTTTTTTGGATAATAAAATTTCGATTATTCAAAAGTTTATTCGGCTTGTTCTCTTCTTTTCGCTTCCTTTCTCTACTTTCTAACAGAGTTGGCCACATTGTTGAGGGTGTTGGGTTCATCGCAACGGCCTGCGAAGTTGGAACTTCCACCGATCAGTCTTAAGCTGGATGGATCGACGACCTACCTAATTTGGTCACGTTGTGTGAAGAAAATCCTGACAACGAAGAAAGTTGGGGGTTTTCTGATAGGGGCGTTGAAGAAACCAGAGAACTCGGCTGGAGATGAGTGGGAGTCGGCCCATATGACCGTGTTTATGTGGTTTATTAGCTCGGTTGTTCCATCGATTGCCGCCACGGTAGATGGCCCCGAGACAATCGTGGAGGTCTGAGACAAGCTGAAGAACACATATGATGGAGCGACTATGGGTGGACTACGATCACGCCTCTGGTGGGATGTGTTGCAGTGATCCACGGTGTCGGGCTTCCAAAATCATCGTGGAAGAAAGGACGACGAAGTTCCTGAAGGAGTTAAACGACAAGTTCGATCAACAAAGAGCTGGGGGGGGGGGTCGCTATGTATGCCCACCCACATTCTATTGGATCTCTTGCACTGACATCTATATCTCCTTCTAGGGCATCAGACTGGATCATCGACTCAGGCGCATCCCGCCATGTGACAGAAAATGCAGGCGAGTTCTCCTCCTATACCCGTCTAGCCACGACGGATAACATCCAGACGGCGGACGGTACGCTCCAGCCAGTGGTCGGTAAGGGTACTGTTAATTGTTCAGGTTCAGTAACACTTTCCAATGTTTGCATGCTCCCTCTTTTTCAGTTTGCCTTTTATCCATTAGTTCCATTAGTTCCATTAGTTCCATTAGCCTTTTATCCATTAGTTCCATTAGTTCCAATGTTTTGCATGCTCCCTCTTTTTCAGTTAGCCTTTTATCCATTCAGCTGAGATGTGTTGTTTCTTTTGATATAGCTAAGCTGACGTTCCAAGAGAAAGGGATGAGGCGGATACTTGAGACTGAGACTTGACATGATGCGCTGTGGTACCTGGATCGGGAAGGACTGGATGCAGCTCTGATCTTTTTAGTAGAGACAGCGAGGGTGGAGGATAGAAGATGAGTGCAGAGGATATGCTGATACTCCATCACAGACGGTTGGGGCACCCCTACTTTCAGGACTATAACTAGGCTGTTTTCTACTATTTTTGATGCAACAAATAAAACAAAATTGGTGTGTGATGCATGTGATTTAGGAAAACTTATTAGGAGTTCTTATGCTAGTACGAGCCAAAAAAGCTTTTCTACTTTTGATGTTATTCATTTTGATGTTCAGGGACCCTGTACTGTATGCTTTTTAAATGATTATAAGTATTTTGTTACTTTCATTGATTGTGCATCTCGTGTTACATGACTGTATTTGATGAAAAATAAAAGTGAGATGTTCACCTGCTTCCAAGATTTCCATAAGCTGGTACGGACACAATATCGTGCGGTGATTAAGGTACTAAGGTCAGACAATGAGACAGAATACACCAACAAGGCAATAGAAGAATACCTATCAACTCATGGGATAGTGCACCAGACCATCTGTGCCTACACACCAGCATAGAACAGAGTGGCGGAGAGGAAGAACAGACACTTTCTGGAGGTGGCATGGAGTATGATGCTAAACATGAAGGTGCCTCAGAGCCTGTGGGGTTATGCTGTGTTAACAGCGTCACAGTTGATCAACAAGATGCCATCATAGGTACTCGGGTGGAAGTCTCCGTGTCAGCAGCTGCAGGGACACAATGGGGGGATACTTCCCTCGGAGGTATTCAGGTGTGTGTGCTTCATGAAGGACAACATACCGGGTGTTGATAAGCTTGATGCAAAGGCAGTTAAGTGTGTTTGTGGGCTACTCTCGTACTCAAAAGGGTTACATGTGCTGGAGTCAAATGGAGAAAAGATGGTTTGTGAGCATGAATGTTCATTTTAGAGAGCTAGAACAATACTACAGGCAAGATGGAGTCCTACCTACATTAGACTCTTTAGATAAAGAAAGTACGATGCTTCAAAGAGAGATGTTGGTGAGAGATCTCAGAGTATGACATGGAGGATCTGCGGAGGAGCAGGAGAGCAATGATGAGTAAGAGGAGGAGATTGAGGAGCAGAGGCAAGGTGTGAGACCTATGGCTCAGAGGGAACTGCTGACATACAATAGAAGGAGAAAGCCTCCAGCAGGACCAGATCCAGGGTCGGTGCACAGTTTAGCTCCTAGTCCCTTGCATGCGTCTCCCCCCTCTCCTGGAACACCTACACCTTCATATACCTCAGGTGATATCCTTTCTACTCTCCCTTTTTCTTCTCGTGTGTTACGGAAGAGTACTCACAGCAATGCTGGAAATCCTCCTAATAAATACGGTTGGGACCTCACGTCTTTTGTCTCGTATGATCATATCTCCCCTACACACAGGGCATTCATTGCATCTTTTGATAGTGTTATTGTACCTAACAATTGACAGGTCGCCAAAGACGATCCGAAGTGGGAGGCAGCAATGAAGGAAGAGATGAGGGCTTTTGAGAAGAACAAGGCCTGGGAGCTGGCATGGCTGCCAAAGGACAAGAAGGCCGTTGGGTGCAAGTGAGTGTTCACCGTAAAGCAAAACCCAGATGGACAGGTTGAGCGCTACAAAGCTCGATTGGTGGCCAAGGGGTCAACCAGACCTACAACATCGACTACGACGAGAAGTTTGCACCGGTGGCGAAGCTGAGCTTTGTTAGGACTCTCATCAGCCTAGCAGTGAACGGGGGATGGTTGCTACACCAACTAGATGTGAAGAATGCATTCCTTCATGGAGATCTAGCAAATGGGGTGTACATGAAGATACCACCGAGATTTGGTATAGACAAGACAGAAGACAGAGTTTGCAGACTGAAAAAATCCCTCTATGTGCTGAAGCAGTCACCCCGTGCATGGTTTGATCGATTCAGGAGAGCAATGATTGACATGAGGTATCACCATATCGACGCAGATCACACGGTGTTTTTCAGGCAGAATGGAGGTCACACCACCATGCTTGCAGTATATGTGGACGACATGATCATTACAAGGGATGATTAGCAGGAGATTAGCCGTCTCAATGGGGCCCTAGACAAGGAGTTCGATGTGAAAAACCTGGGTCTTCTTCAATATTTCCTTGGGATCGAGATTGTGTATGAGGCCGAGGGGATAATTCTTTCCGAAAGGAAATATGCGTTGGATCTACTCACTGAAATCGGGATGTTGGGGTGCAAACCTGCTGCGATGCCAATCGATCAAAGGTGCAAACTAAGTGCAGAGGCCGAAGAACCAATAAATCGGGAAATGTACCAAAAACTAGTCGAGAAGTTGATTTACTTGAGCCACATCCGCCCGGACATCTCATTCTTTGTAAGCGTGGTGAGCCGCTACATGCATGACCCAAGGAAGGGCCATATGGATGCAGTGTACCGGATTCTGCGTTACTTAAAGAGTGCTCCTGGAAAGGAGCTGACCTTCAGAAGGAACGGACACGTGAGGATCGAAGGCTATTGCGACTCTAACTGGGCAAGTTGTGCGGATGATAGGAGGTCTACCTCAGGCTATTGCATATTTGTGGGAGACAACCCAGTCTCATGGAGGAGCAAGAAGCAGTCGGTAGTGGCCAGATCGACGACAGAGGTAGATTATAGAGTCATGACAGTAGGGATTGCAGAGCTCATGTGGCTGAAAGAAATGCTTGAGGAGTTGAAGCTGGACCAAAAGGACACGATGAAGCTGTGGTGTGATAGTCAGTCATGCATCAGTATTGTAAACAATCCAGTTCAACATGATTGTACCAAACATATAAAGATTCATAGATTTTTATCAAAGAAAAACTTGATAACGGGCTACTGGAGTTGAACCACTTGCCGACAAAGGGGCAAGTTGCAGACTACTTAACAAAGGAACTTAGTTCATAGGATATGATCAGGGGTTGTAACAAGATGAGCTTAATGGATATCTTTCGCAAATCTTGAGGAGGAGTGTTGTAATATGTATGTTGAGGTGTAGATTATAAATAACCTAATTGTTGCCCTAATAATATATGATTTTATATTCAACTGGGTCCTTCCACAAGAGTGAAATGTAGGCTAACTTTACCTGTATTTTTGCAAGAGGATACTTCCAGAACTGGAACCCTTAATCTGAAGATCACAAACTTTAACCCCTACAGCCAATTTTTTAGAAAAACTCAAATCTTTTTTTTGACAATTATAATATAGTATATATATTTTATATTACGAGTGACAGACACAGGGCTTCACCCCTACAGCCAATTGTGACAGTACCTCAACTACGATAGTGCACAGGGCCCCTGTGCCTGCGCGATATTATCCTGACCACGACATTGTCCCGACTCGATGACGCTCCCGCTGCTCGCTGAGTGCTCCGCTCATCGCTTATTTTTGCGGTGTCCATGGGGTTTGCGAGTGGCGGGGAGAATACAATTTTTATAGTAGGCAGAGGGCTTTGTGTATATAAGATCACATTTTTTAAAATAAAAAAATACACAATTTTTTAAAACTGTAATTTATTTTTAAAAAACTGGTAAATTCAGAAAGTGAATGTTTAACCAAAAGGTATTTTTCCCTTTTAATATAGTATAAATATTATAAATAATAGTGGTAATACATATAATTAACAGGAAATTATATCAATAAAATTTTAAACATAACAGCTCAAAATGATAGATTTCCTAATATATAATATAATGGAAGCCCAAACAGTAGGTATAATTGAGGTGATTGTTGATTATCATGATTGCCACACATTGAAGTTTTTTAAATTTACTGTTTGCTTAGGTGATTCTCGGAAGTTCTCTGGTGGTTTTGATATCAGCGTCTTTGTTGAGGTTCAGAAGACAGGTAATGCTGAATATTAAACTATTGGCATCATGTTTTTATGATGCACTTTTTCTGATATGTTTAGCTGATTTGGCAGGTGATTTATCGCTTTTGCCTGATGTATCCGTCGACCTGGTCATGAATACTATTGAAGGTTCTTACATTATGTTTACAATCTGTGATCGAATTTTTAAATTTTTTTGGATAGAGTTTTTTTAATATTCATTTTGTGGCTCGTTTTTTAGAAGCTGGAAAGCCTTCTGTAGCAGCTATTCATGGTCTTGCTCTAGGAGGTGGTTTGGAGTTGGCTATGGTTTGTTGATATTTCTATCCTTTCCCGTTCTAATGTTGTTTAGAAATCCTTTCCTTTCAATTGGACGAAATTGGGGCTTCAGACGTGGAATTAGAGGTCAATTCCAATGAATATGGACTTTCGATTCCAATTCTAAGGCTTCGGTTCCGTCCAAACGAAGGGACCTTTACTTAAATCCATAACATCCTTTTCCTCTGGGATTTTTCCAGGGATGTCATGCTCGAATATCCACTCCAGATGCTCTACTAGGACTACCAGAGTTATCTCTTGGAGTTATACCTGGATTTGGGGGTAGGAAATTGAACATTTTATTGTGTTGAATTTCTGATATGACGAAATTTTAACAGATTTCTGACTTCTCTAAAGGCACCCAGCGTCTTCCCAGGCTGGTAGGGCTGCCAAAGGCTATAAAAATGATGATGGTGAGTTGGGGAGCTGTTATGGATTTCCAAAAATAATTATAATTACTATTTCTCTGTTTATATTAATTATCCAGAAATTGTAAGACATGCTTTATGTTGGTATTTGGTGTGTAAATAGCGCAAAATGGTGTGCAGATAGCAGTCTCCTCCTTTCTGTATTTAGTCTCACACCGCTAGTTAGATTAGCTCTCTTTTTGTGTGTGGATATACATGCAAGATGTAACAAACAATCTTCAAAAATAATATTCCTTATTTTCCACTTGGTATCAGAGCCAAGTTCGAAAAATTCCATTTTATCTTTCCTTTTTATCGTGCTTTCCAAGTGAGTCATCAGCAGGAAAGGAAGAGAAAGTAGTGTGAAGTGCTGCAATTGCGGAAGTACTGCGGTAGGGGGCGCAAGGGGAGAAGCATCAGATCGGGAGAAGGAGCGCGCAAGAATAAGTTTGCGACGGACTCTCGTTTGCAAACTGTGACAGTACAACTGGCAGAGGCAAGACACGCGCGGCTTCCAGGGGGAGTACGCGATCCTTGCCACAAACGCAGAGGCCCGCACTCGCAGAGGCGGTAGAGAAGGATCGGCGTCAGCTTGCGCACACATAGAAGGAGATCGCCGGACTTGTGCGTGCAGCGTGCGACTGTGGAGGAGCGCGCGTCAGCTTGCGCGCAGGGTGAAGGAAATCGTTGGGCTTGCGCGTATCACATGCGATTGTGGAGGAGCGTGCGACAACTTTATGGGCTCGCGATTGTCGCGTGCGGCTGTAGAGGAACGTACAACAACTTTCATTCCGCGCACGACCATCTGATGGAGCACGCGACAGTGCCACAGAAAGGAGCGCAGAGGGATTCGTAGTTGCAAGACAAGGATTGATACGCACCGTACGCATTGGGATTGCAGTGATGTGAGACTGCCGTGTGCACACTAGGATTGTGACGGCGCGGGGCTTTTCGTTGCGGGGTTTCCAGAGAAATTCGTTTGCTCAGAAGGAATAAATAAATCATGAATTGTGTGTGCTCATGGAGAAACTGGTCGCCAAACAGATGGAGGCGGACTTAAAATTATTTTTTGAGTTCTTGCGAATGTCCAGAGGCAAGGGCTCGGCTCAGTTGTAGTCACCTCCAATGGAGTTGGATCTCCCTTTTATGGAGCTAAAACTCGATGGATCAACTACATACTTAATTTGGTCTTGTCGGGTGAAGAGGACGCTCTCTGGCAGTAATTTGAGGGGCTATCTGACTGGCGAGAAGGGGGAGCCAGAGAAGGAATTAGATCGATACAACGAGGGGAAGACTATACATAGCTTTCTGCACACTTGGCTCTTAAACTCGATGATTGCATCGATCGCTGTCACGGTGGATGACATAGAGACAATGGGTGATGTTTGAGGAAAGCTGCAGAGGATTTTTGCAGGAGATGATAATAACATGAAAGTTTTTCAGATTGAGAGAGAGATAAAGTCAATAGCGCAGGGAGATCGAATGATCCAGGAGTATGTCGCATATCTGGAGCGACTATGGGCAGACTACAATCATTTCTCTCCAGCCGCATGTTGCAAAGACCTCAAGTGCAAAAAAAGTGGAACGAGATGCTCAAAGGCGAACTATGCATTTTATGAGGGGATTGAACCCTGCCTTTTCGCCGAGGTGTGCAATACCGCTTGCTCAACAAAAAATCCCTTCCTTGGATGAGATGATCTCAGCTATGATGCAGGTGGAGAGCAGGATTAGGCTCTAGTCTTGTGCAACTACTATTTCGAGAGGGAAATCAGCTCTAGCGGTCACCAATCAAGGGCACGCGGGATACAGGAGCGAGACACGATAATGTTACAATTGTGCTGAAATAGATCATCTCCGGCTAACTTGCCACAAGCCGCCAAAGGAGGGGGATACAAGTAGACGGGGAAAGTTTGGAAGTCGTGGGCATGGTCGTGGAGGTCGTAGAGGTGGTTGACGAGGAGGCTATTGAGCAAATCTCATGATAAGCGAGAAAGTGACAAATGAAGATATTACCTAAAGGTGTGATGGATGTCACGCCTACTCCAACATCGTCTAGGGGTAACATTGTTTCTTTTGCTCACTCCTCCACAGGTACTTGTGATACTCGTGCCCTCACAACTATACCTTCCACTAGATCACCATAGTGGATAGTCGATTCAGGCGCCTCTCAACATGTTACTGAGAATGTTAAAGAATTTCTTTCATATACTCCCCTAGTAGTCCCAGAACACATTCAAACTGCCGATGACACAACCCAACCTGTGATTGGCAAGGGTACCGTATAGTGTACCAACACTTTGACTATGTCCAATGTTTTGTATGCCCCTTCCTTTCCTGTAAATCTCTTATCTATTAGTGTCATTATATCTCAACTAAAGTGCGTTGTCTTGTTTGATATCCCAAATGTGATCTTCTAGGAGAAGGAGATTAGTAGGAAACTTGGGACTGACACATGACATAGGGGCGTGTGGTACCTGGATAGGGGAAGCCTGTACTCGGCCTTTTCTACCCTGGTAGAGGATACTGCAAAAGTTTGAAGGAGCGCGGAGGACCAACTTATAATTCATCATAAGCGTCTGCGTCATCTTTCATTTTATGTCTTGAGTCAAATGTATCAATTTTTATTTAAAAAAGTCAATCAAGAAAAAATTGTATGCGATGCATGTGAATTGATAAACTATACCGGAAACTCTTACTCAAGTTCCGGTAGAAGGAGTTCTAATTCATTTGATCAAGTTCATTCTAATGTCCGGGGACCATGTCCCACACCAACTGTGAATGAATTTCAATATTTCGTGTCTTTTGTTGATTGTTTTTTACGTGTGACTTGACTATACCTAATGAAAAACAAAAATGATGTGTTTGCCTGCTTCAAGGATTTTCATAAAGGGGTTCAAATGCAATACAACGCAGTAGTGAAGGTGTTGAGGTCGGATAATGTGACAGAGTACACCAACATGGCATTTGAGGAGTACTTATCCTCACATG
The DNA here is from genome assembly GCA_039583875.1 of Platanthera guangdongensis. Classification (NCBI taxonomy): domain Eukaryota; kingdom Viridiplantae; phylum Streptophyta; class Magnoliopsida; order Asparagales; family Orchidaceae; genus Platanthera; species Platanthera guangdongensis. The sequence continues at coordinate 5,956,584 of CM077153.1, read as the reverse complement.
GAATCCAACACTAAACCACTTGTCCATATACATCAAAATAGAGTGAAATAGTTAAATGAAAGAACTAATACCTTCTTGAAGTAACTCAGAGTATGATGATTTTGATGAATATGCCGAAGCATTTGTGGGGATAAGCTGTTCTGACAGCGACTTATTTGATCAATCAGATGCCCTCGCGAGTTTTGAATTGGAAGTCTTCAGTTGAGATGCTGCGAGGAAAAAACAAAGATACTCTTCCCCTTAAAACTTTTGGATGGGTATGCTTTGTGCAAGACAATATACCAAATGTGAGAAACTTGGATCCAAGGTCTCTGAAATGTATTTTTGTTGGGTTCAGCTACCCAAAAATGGTATGTATGTTAGAGTTTAGTGAAGAGGAGATTATTTGTTAGTATGGATGCCACATTTCACGAACATGAGCCATATTATTCCTCTCAAGTGGACTCGCCCTTTGGGGCCACTCATTACAGACAGTACAAGATAAGAAGGGGATGATAACAGTAGTGGTGAGAAACAAATAATTGGTATCTCTTATTCCTAGTTACTAAGAATGGAGTCTGGTGTGATACCAGTGCATGAGCAGAATGTATCCGTGGAAAGTAGACCTCACACCCAAGAGTCGAGAGTATATACAAGAAGAATAAAGCATAGTGAGATTACAATATCTACAACGCTTGCAGAGTCACCGATGCCGAGTCCCTTGTCACTGCCTACTCCGTCTCCTGCGACACCAATTCCATCTACCTCAATCTCTGCTCAATTCACCTCAACATCTGAATCCGTGGGTGATATAATTCCTCATCCCACTAATTCTACTCTCATACCGATAAGGAGGAGTACTCACAAGAATGCATGAGTCTCACTCGATCGGTATGGCTTTCTTCATGACATTGCTAAATTTGTTTCCTATTCTCATATATCACCTGTACATGAGGGATTTATTGCATCTTTGGACACAGTCTCTATTCCTAAGTGTTGGCAGGTGGCTAAGGAGGATCCAAAATGGAAAGCTGCAATGATAGAAGTACTTGGAGCATTAAAAAGGAATAAAACCCGGGATCTTGATTCGCTGCCACCAGGAAAAAAGGCAGTTGGGCGGAAGTGAGTTTTCAGTCAGACTGGTAGCAAAGGGTTACAGTCAGACTTATAACATCGACTACGATGAGACCTTCGCACCCGCCACAAAATGAGCATGGTGCGGACACTGATATCTTTGGCTGTAAATAGGGGATGTAAACTACTCCAGTTTGACGTGAAGGATGCCTTTCTTCATGAGGATCTGTTGGAAGAAGTGTACATGAAAGTACCGTCTGGTTTTGGCACAAACCAAACAATAGAGAAGGTGTGTATACTCAAAAAGTCACTCTATTTGTTGAAGCAATCTCCTCGAGCTTGGTTTGGCAGACTCAGGAGAATCATGACAGCCATGGGATATCAATAGATCAATGTTGACCATACCCTATTCTTTAGGAGGCATGGGGATCACATCACAGTACTTGCTGTGTATGTGGATGATATGATTATCACAGGAGATGACGAGAGTGAAATTGCTCAACTTCAGAGGAGATTGGGAAAATAATTTGAGGTGGACTTGGGTCAACTCAGATATTTCTTTGGGATTGAGGTAACCTGCGATGCTCAGGGAATTGTTTTATCCCATCAAAAATATGTGTTGGACCTACTCAAAGAGACAGACATACTAAGTTACAGGCCTGCCATCACTCCTATTAATCAGAAGTTCAAGCTCAGTGTGGAGGTGGGAGAGCCAATTGATAGAAAAAGGTACCAGAGGCTTGTTGGCCGTCAGATTCATTTGGGTCACTCCCTTCCCAACATATCTTTTGCCGTGAGCGTGGTATCTCGTTATATGCATGATCTTAGGGAGGGTCACTTGGACGTCATTTATCAGATTCTTTTGATATCTGAAGAGCGCACCTGGGAAGGGAGTAATTTTTCAGAAGAATGAACATCCAAACATCAAGGGATATTGCGACTCTGACTGGGCTACGCGGCTAGCTCTGCAGATGACAAAAGATCCACATTAGGATATTACATATTTGTGGGAGACAACCTTGTCTCCTGGAAGAGCAAGAAGCAGACTGTAGTTGCGAGATCTGCAACTGAGGCCGAGTACTTTGTCATGGCCTTGAGTGTAGGGGAGATGTTATGGTTGAAAGCCCTGCTGGTTGAACTCAAGATAGATCAAGGAGGGCAAAAAACATTGTGGTGTGATAGTAAGTCAACTATTAACATTGCAAATAATCCCATCCAACATGATAGAACCAAACATATAAAGATCGATAGGTTCTTTATCAAGGAAAAATTGGATGGTGGAACATTAAAGTTGAGACATGTTGCTACCAAAGAGCAAGTGGTTGATTGTCTAACCAAATGACTTGGCTCACTGGACTTATGTAGATTGAGTGACAAGCTAGACTTAGTGGATATCTTTCGCCCACCTTGAGAGGGATTATTGGTATTTGATGTGTAAATAGTGCGAAATGGTGTGTAGATAGCGGTCTCCTCCTTTCTGTATTTAGTCCCACACCGCTAGTTAGATTTTTAGCTCTCTTTGGTATTTTCTGCATGTTAAATTTGCGTCATTATGAAAGATGCATTGAAACTGTGTACTTTCAATCATGACCTCCTTAGAGCTAAGTGCAGTATATATGTTGATTACCTAGAGCCAGTGTTCAGTTTCTTAGTCTGAACTGTGCTAACTTCACATGAACCTAGATATCTATAATCTTCCTTGTAATATGACGAAATAGAAATGGGACACATGATAGATCACGTTGAACCTAGAAACCCTACATCGAGCTAAGGGAGGACCTGGTAAAATGGAAAGTGCATCCAAAAGATACTTAGCAACCATTAAATACTTACTGTTAAGAGAACAAAAAAATGAACAGAATAAAACTAGCAATTGAAATTAGCTCCAAATCATACCATCAGCTTCATAGGATAGAGTAATCTGAGCCTATTAATGTTGGTCAATGAACTAATATTTATTGCCAATCTATGGTTCTGGATGTCCTTTCAGTGCTTGGTTGCACGTTGCCGCACTGTCAATGTTTTTGGACCAACATTAATATGGTGTTATGGTCTTTGTAAGTCATGCTGCACTGTCAATATTTGTTGGCTTGATCATTTGGACTTTTGAAGGTCTAGTTGGTTCATATGCTCAACTGATATTTGTTCTACATCAGCTAACATCATATTCTTAATTCTAACTTGTACTCAACACCATCTGTGTTTGTATGCTAAAGTATTCTTGAATCATTTCAAAAATATCTTATGAATTACCTATGATTCCTAGAACTCTGCATTATGGGACATATCTCATTTTCACCCTAAGTCTCATTGCATTATATTTTCATGCAGCTGTCCAAGCCAATAAAAGCTAAAGAAGGATATGAAAGTGGACTTGTTGATGAGATTGTTTCTGCTGAAGAATTGCTAACAGTAGCAAAAAGCTGGGCATTAGACATTGCTGAGAGAAGGAAACCTTGGACTAAATCACTTCATCGTATCGACAGACTTTGTGCTCTATATGAAGCTAGCCAGAAACTGTATGCTTCCAGGAAAGAGGCTGAAAGAACAGCTCAAAATATGCCACAATATCAAGTATGCCTAGATGTAATTGAGGAGGGCATAGTTCATGGGGGATATGCTGGGGTTCTTAAAGTGAGTAACTGAATGTTTTCCCCATTTTTTGCTGTGCATGAAACAGGGAAACTTGTGACTCATGGCAGAAGAATACTCTCATGCATTAAGTTGCACGTTCTAATTCTTTCTGGTTTGTTCATGTTTGATGTGTAGTCAGCATGTATTGTTGTTATCTTAAAATGCAAATGCTAAAACTTAATCATACAACCTAAATCTTCTGATTATAAGTGGAGGAGTGTATGATCTATATTAAACACACAAGGGTCCAAGAAATTCACGAGACTAAATTCTCAATACACCCGCTCACATGTAAAGTTATATCATACATGCTTTTTTTAAAATTGGGTGATGGTGGTGGGGGGGGGGGGGGGGCTAGCCTGCTATAATACTATTTTAGAACCTATAAATCTAACATAAAACCAGTTAGTTGTGAGTGAGGGGGCCCAGGATTTACACAATATTGCATGACTTTCTCGTTGTGAGACTTGATTCTCAACACACCCCTCGTATATAGGACTTCGACATCTATCATACATTTTTTTTAGTGATGTGGAAGTGAACCGTTAGACCTAACCTGGTTTTGATGCCCTGTAAGAACATATATGCCAAACTTAAATCCAATTTCTGTGCTCATTCAGTGATGATGCAGTTGTGTTTTTTCCCTTCAAAAAATGATAGGCTTAAGCAAGTTCACAACTTTCAGGAGGCAAGATGTTTCAAGGAATTGGTATTATCGAGTACTTCAAAAAGCCTCATCCATGTATTTTTTGCACTACGAGCAACTTCCAAGGTATTTGATTTCTGCTTTGTACATTGCAGTCTAAACTTCATTAACGCTTTAATTGTTGAATTTCAATTTTTAAATTTTCATGCAATGCGTGTTACTTTCAGGAACATTGTCAAAATTAAGAAAATTTTTAATTCTCCAAATATACCAGGTTAATCGACGGTGAAGTTTTCATGAGATTTAATGAACAGTGATACCCCAATATTTAAATTCTTGCCTACTCAAATATTTTGCATTGAAATCTACAGGAAGTTGTGGATTTTTTTGTCCTTTTCTTGCATTTAGACAGTCTTATTCTTGGTGTGTCAGTATGTTGGAGATGTGGATATTGATGGGTACGTTAACTGCACCTATACTTCCATATTTTTTTACAAAGTGCACCCTCCTTTACAATCGTGTGTTATATTGAAAATGAATAGGTTAACTTAGTGTTGGTAGTTGGTGTGTAAATAACACAAAATGTTGTGCACTTAGCGGTTTCCTCCTTTCTGTATTTAGTCTCATACTGCCAGTTAGATGTTGTAGATCTCATTGTATGTTTTTAAATAGGGGCGAGATGTAAAAATCGGTGTACCGAAATAAAAATTCCTTTATTTTCCACTAGGTATCAGAGCCAGATATGGAAAAATTTTTTGGCCTCACAAATCCCTCTTCTTCCTTCCGTGATCTCGACAGTTCTTTTTTACCACCTTTCCTTTCCTGTTGTGTGCAGAAAGGAACATCGCACAGAGGAGTTCGCAGAGGCTTTCGTAGGGAGAAGCATGCGAAGAAGCGTTCACAGTGGCGACGCACGCGGAGAAGCGTTCGCAGGGAGAAAAGCAAGTGTTCACAGGGAGAAAAGCATCGCGGCGAAGGAGTGCGCAAAAGGGAGAGGGATCAGAGGCAGTTCTGTTGCGACAGGATCGCGACAATACTGGAGCGGCTCTTGGAACGTCGAGCGCTTAGGGAAAAAGAGTTTAAGATCACGAGCAGCTCTTGGATTGGCTCGTCAGGCGCGACAGAAGCAGAAGAATCGCGAGTGGCTTTTGGAACGTCGAGCGCGCAAAGAGGAGTTTAAGGATCACGAGCCGCTCTTGGATCGTCCAACACATATGGAGAAGGATTTTGGGTCTTCACGACTCTTCCTGCGAGAGTACGTGCAGCTCTTCAGAGCAGGAAGGAGCGCGACATCCAAAATTGCCGCAGGAGCGCGCGACAAACATTGATATGCACCGTATGGCATTGGGAGTGCGTCTTTATTGCGACAGTGAGAGGGCTTCTCGGTGGGGGCTTTCTCGAGAAATTTATTTGCTATGGAAAATAATAATAAATAAATAAATAAAGAGTTGTTCGCGCTCATGGAGAAATTAGTTGCAAAAATGGAGGAGGCTGACCTAAAAATATTCCGAGTTCTTGCACATGTCCAAAGGAGAGGGCTCGTTTCTTTCACTGCCGCCTCTAATGAAGCTGGCCCCCCGTTGAACTGAAACCCAATGAATTAGCTTCATACATAAGTTAGTCTCGTCGTGTGAAGCGAGATGCGACAATGTTATAATTGTGGTGAGATTGAACATCTCCGTTTAGCTTGCCCCAAGCCACCAAAGGAGGGGGATGCAGGTGGAAGGGAGAAGTTTGGAAGTCGTGGGTGCAACTGTGTAGGTCGTAGAGGTGGTGGACGAGTAGGTTATCAGGCAAATCTGATGATAATCCATGAAGTGGCAGAAGATGTTGTCGATATGGGTCAGCCTGTAACACCCCTTCCCAGTTTTACAATAATCAGCCATCCGACCGGGTCAGCGATAAAAAGAGAACTAGGAAACAATATTAAAACTAGTATGCAGCAGGTAAAAGAAGCAACTACTAAGAATTTAAAACTTACAACGGAAGGTAAAAAAGTAAACTAAGGGTAACCACATACCTCATATTTGGATTCACAGAGCCACTAAACATGAATAGAAATGAAATGACTGAAAATCTGTAATAACATTATAAGTCTGATACAAGACATATAAAACATTAACAAGGTAAATTATCCACAACTACAAGTATATGCTGAAATAGATAAAACTGAAAGTGGAAGCAACTACAAACTGACTCCACTTAACGCTCAACCTTGGCGTAGCTTCCCACCTAGGTCACCTGTAAAAACATTGCCCACGAGGGGTCAGAGTAAGGAAAAATAACTCCTCCTAGTGACACGAAAAACATTTTCTCATATGATGAATGCATGTATTTAAAATATAGTTTCATGCATTAAAAACATTTATGCTATATGTTATGCATGCTTTTACAATACTTCATGGTTAATACACCTACTTGTTCTATGTTCATGACTTTCAGTTCAATAACCCAAGTCCCGACGTTCACTAACTAGTGTACTGTCTCACGTCAGGTCTATACTTGAGTTCTAGGTGGTTTCTAACTTGCACATCTACTTGGAAGGCTCTAGACAGAGTAGCTCCTAACGCGCATCTGAATATGACGACCCGAGACCATCTGACGAACTCAACTGTTCTAGTATCGCACGGACACGGTCTCGAATCTATTAACTGTCTCAAAAGGAAGTCAACTCCCAAGACTATACTGCTCATAGGATACCATATGCCTTATGAGAAAGGTAGTGCGCCTATACCTAGCACGAAAATACTTATGTGTGCTTACTGAACTTTTTGGTTTAATGCTACTCTGCTTGAGACATCTCTTTTGGTGTACTACTGAGCGACCCTTGACTTTCTCGTGATCGAATAGAAGAGATATTCACGCCCTTGGTTGGACAAATTCCAAGCTTACGTACACGGGTAAAGGTTTCGTATCTAACGTTACTGTTCATGATCTGACTACTTTGGTCTTGGAGAAGGGTGTCAACCTACACATTTTCCGCGACCGTTTTCCTACCACTACACCTTTCTATGCATGGTCATGATGTTTGTACAAAACCTACACATGCGTATACAAAATACATTTCTTGTTATGTCTAACTAACAAAAATTAGGTTTCCTTATAGTGGTGGTGCGACGCTCGTACACTCGACGCGGCGACATTTGTTTTTCCGAAGGAAATCCGACTGCTGGGGACTTTCAGAACCTTGCCCCGAGGCCACCAAAATCCTGCAAACAAAGAAAACCCTAAATTTCACATTTTCCCCTTAGAGTTTTCGTTAGAAAAATTCCAAAAATGCTAGGGTAACACAAAATCAAAAGCTAACATAGTGTATTACCTTTACGTGGGAGGGATTGAGGCTCTCAATGCGCCCAACTCAAATTTTGCGGTGGACTCCGTACTTCAAAACCTAATTAGAGCAAGAGAAAGAAAACCTAGTTTAGATTAACTTTCAAATCGAAGGATTTCAATGATGGAATGGAGACAAGGGAGAAAAAAAACTCACCGGAAACAAACATTTTCAACTTCCACCGGTTAGGGTGAAATTGGTTCTTCCACGGCCAAAGAAGGAAAAGGAACACCCACCGACGCCCGTAGAGGAAGAAGGAGAAGTCGGCGTTGATTTCTGGAGGGGTATCGGCCGTCGGCTAGGGTAGCGGGGGACGTCGGGCACGTGGATCGGCACTTGCGGGAGACAGAAACCGTCGGGTGCGGTTTGCGGCTTTTCTCCTGTGAGAATGAGGCTTGCGGGCATTAAAATTATCCGGTGAGGGGGGTTTGGAAAATAACCGCATGAGGTATGGGGTGAGACTTGCTATTGACACCCCTAAACTATAAATTTTTGTTATACGCAACCCCCTCCAAAAACGTGCTACGCGTCGCAAAATTTTAAAATCATACAGACAATGTACCTCAATGACGCGCTGCATCGATCATAATCCGCCGCGACCTGACCCTACAATAAAATAAATTTCGCGTCAAAACTTACGGATGTTACACAGCCAGAGGATCATGAGATTTTGGATGTCTACCACTAGCTGATGCGAAATAAGGAGAAAGGTGTGATGGATGACACATCCACTCCAACTTCGTCTAGGGGTAATATTGCCTCTTTTGCTCACTCTGTCACAGGTACTTGTGATACACATGCCCTCACATCTATATCCATCACTAGACCATCAGATTGGATAGTCGATTCAGGCGCCCCTCGACATGTTACTGGGAATGCTAAGAATTTCTTTTGTATACTCACACAGTAGTCCCAGAATACATTCAAACCGCCAATGACACAGCTCAACCTGTGGTTGGTAAGGTTACCATATAGTGTACCAACACTTTGACTATGTCCAATGTTTTGCATGCTCCTTCCTTTTTCGTGAATCTCTTATCCATCAGTGCCATTATATCTCAACGGAGGTGTGTTGCCCTATTTGATATCTCGAATGTGATCTTTCTGGAGGAGACAGACAAGAAACTTTTGACTGACACATGACGTTGGGGCTTGTGATACCTGTATAGGGAAAGTCTGGACTCGGTCCTTTCCACACTGATAGAGGATACTGTAGGAGTTGGAAGGAGCAAGGAGGATCAACTCATACTTCATCATATGCGTCTGGGTCATCCTTCATTTTCTATTTTGCGTCAAATGTATCTACTTTTATTTGAAAAAGTCAATCAAGGAAAACTTATATGTGATGTGTGCGAACTGGGAAAACATACCAAAAACTCTTATTCAAATTCCGATAGCAGGAGTTCCTATTCATTTGATATAGTTCATTTGGATGTTCAGGGACCATGTCTCACAACAACTGTGAATGAATTTCGATATTTCATGTCTTTTATTGATTGTTTTTCATGTGTGACTTGACTCTACCTAATGAAAAATAAAAGTGATGTGTTCGCTTGCTTCAAGGATTTTCATAAAGGGGTTCAAATGCAATACAACGCCGTGGTGAAGGTGTTGAGGTCAAACAATAGGACATAACACACCAGCAGAGCATTTGAGGAGTACTTGAAAGTCTTTAATTCAAGGATAGCTAAATCACCTAGAGGGGGGGGGGGGGGGGGTGAATATGTTATTGGTCTCTTTTTAAGTTCTTTTATGTTTCTTGTTTAAGAGCTTTGACTTTTAGTTATTTTATGCTTTCAAGATGTACTCAACCTTCACAAAGAGAACAACACAGAAAAACACACAGTGATTTATAGTGGTTGCTCTAACTAAGGTACTGTTATGCCCCCACATCCGCTTGGGTTCTCGGGGCATAAATACTCGCGGCGGGTCAAGGAGCGCGCGCAAGACAACGGGGCTGAACCATCCGGTTCAGCCCCCATTCATTAAATCGGCCAGAAGGGGGCTGAACCACTCCGGTTCAGCCCCACTTGGGGGGGGGGGGGGCAGCCGGCCCCCTCCTTTCCCCGGGTATTTATAACCCGGGGCTGTTTTGGGAAGGATTATTGAAGATCTCTCACGTTTTTCTCTTCTCTCTCCCTCAACCCTAACCCTAGTTCTCTCTTTCTCTCTAGAATCTCCATCTCTCCTCATTTTCTCTTGCTAGTTCATATCATTTGGTATCAGAGCATCCTTCCTGCGACCATGGTGACACGTTCGGAGGCGGAGACCGCACGATTGGCTACCCTAGAGGAGAACTACGTGAGGTTGGCGGATTCGGTGACGGCCATGGAAGGCCGCTGGGACACGTCCACAAAAAACATGGAGGAACGCATGGATGAGATCAAGGCGCTGTTGATGCAATCGTTGAAGGGCAAGGCGGTTCAAGGAAGCGATTCTGAAGCCGAAGCACCACAAAATGTCCGATCTACGGGCAACGGAGGAAGCGCGGGGTCGGGACACTTCGGTCCCGACGGAATCGGGACCGATCCAGGCCGCACGGAACCAGCGGGCACCGGATCGGCCCCCGCCTGGATGGGAGCACCGCACGCCTACCACGGCTGGTCAACCGTGGCCGACGGGACCGACGGAAGCCGGCCAGGGGGCGCCTACGCCGCACGCCCGCCTGCGGCCTGGGCCAACCAGCCAACGCCGATTTCGGGCGTTCCGGCCGGAAACGGGGCAGGCGGCCCGTCCGCTGCCCAGGAAGGGGCCGGGGCCGACCTATGGAGAAACCGGGAGGCACCAACGGCTCCCTTGCGACCACCGGGGGCTGTTGACGCCAATTTCAGAGGGAGAACGGGCCTTCTACCGACGCCGCAGCACATGGGAGGTCCAATGAGGTTTGGAAACGGCGAGACATGGGCCGAGCAGCCACGCCGTCAGGGATTTCACGGTGGGGGACAACAATGGGGCGGCGGCCAAGGGGGAGCTAATTTCCACGACCCATTCGACCGACCACAGCATGGACCGGAGTTCAACGGGAGACATGGAGATATGCAACAACGGCCCTACATGCCTCCGAAGAGAACTCGCATGAATTTCCCGAAATTCCGCGGCGGGGATGCCTTGGAATGGGTGCAAAAGGCGGAGTTATTTTTCACTTACCAGGAGATACCGAATGATCAGTGGGTGCAGCTGGCTTCTTTCCATCTGGAGGAAGATGCATATCAGTGGGCTCAGTGGTTCATACGGGCCTACGGGTACGCAACATGGGCGAATTTTGTGGAAGGGTTTGTGGCTCGTTTCGGACCGTTGGAGTACGAGGATGTGGAGGCTACGCTACAGAAACTCCGTCAGAAGGGCACAGTGATGGAGTACCGAGCGGATTTCGAGAAGCTCGCAAACCGGGTTAATTGGGAGGAGAAGACGCTCCTCAGTTGTTTCATATCCGGCCCGCGGGACCATTTGAGGGATGAGGTCCACGCGTATATGCCCCGCAGTCTAAGCCATGCTATCAGTCTGGCCCGCATCCAGGAGGAGCGCTTCAACCGCCAAAGAACTCGAGCCCCACCAAGGGCTCCACCCGCCCCTGCAACGGGCCGACGGGAACAGGCACCGGCAGCGCGGCCGACGGTGACACGACTTACGTGGCCTGAGCTGCAGGCCAGGAAGGAGAAAGGATTGTGTTTCAACTGCGATGAGAAATACGCACCGGGGCATCGATGCCAGAAGGTGCAGGTCTTCATGCTGCGGGAGGAGGACGAGGAGGAGGACCACCCGAGCCTCGAGGCAGAGGAGGAGTTGGATCTGGCTGAGTTTGGTGTTTCGATTCAGGCTATGGAGGGGTGTGTGGCACCCACCACCATGCGGATCAAGGGCAGGATTGGCAAGGAACGGGTCACCATTCTCATTGATAGTGGGAGTACCCACAATTTCATCAACCCTGAGGTGGCACTGAAGACAGGACATCCAGTTGACAGGAACGCGGCGTTCCAGGTGATGGTCGCGGATGGCAGCAAACTGCGGTGCGAAGGGGCATTGAAGGGCGTGGAGATACAACTTACAGGTTATGTGTGCCGCACCGACGTCTACCTCCTTCCGATTAAAGGGTCTGATATGGTGCTGGGGGTACAGTGGCTCCGCCAACTGAGGCGGGTGACTACGGACTGGGACCGCATGACACTGGAGTTCACGCAGCAGGGGACGGATTACTGTTTGCAGGGTATCCGATCCTCCCCTCTCAAGGAGATCTCCCTACGGAGCCTGCAGAGGTTGGAGGAGCAGGGTAGTATGATGGCCGTGATACTCGGGATGGCGGCGGAGGGGGCCGACACGCAGAGGGCGCCGGACCCGATACAGTTTCTTTTAGCCCAGTATGAGGACGTCTTTCAGGAGCCGCACACTCTGCCTCCCTCACGCTTCCGGGATCATCAGATACAGTTAAAGACAGGGACGGACCCTACCAATATACGTCCCTACCGCTACCCGTACGTGCAGAAGGCAGAGATCGAACGTAGCGTCCGGGAGATGCTAGTGACGGGCATTATTCGGCCCAGCACCAGCGCGTTCTCTTCTCCGATCATCTTGGTCAAGAAGAAGGACGGCTCCTGGCGCTTCTGCGTCGATTACCGGGGGCTGAATAGCTCCACCATCAAGGACAAGTTTCCCATTCCTATGATTGAGGAGTTGCTGGATGAGCTGCATGGAGCGAGTTTGTTCACCAAACTGGATCTCCGGTCCGGTTATCATCAAATTCGGATGAAGGAGGAGGATGTCCACAAGACGGCGTTCCGGACCCACGACGGTCACTACGAGTTCTTGGTGATGCCGTTTGGGTTGGCCAACGCTCCCTCCACCTTCCAGGCTGTTATGAACGAGATCTTTCGCCCACTTCTTCGCCGGTATGTCCTGGTATTTTTTGATGATATACTAATTTATAGCAGGACTTGGGACGACCATTTGGAGCACGTGCGACATGTCCTTACTATACTGCGGGAAAACCAGTTATTCGTCAAAAAGTCCAAGTGCTCCTTCGGCCAGAGTCAGGTCGAATACCTGGGGCACCTCGTGTCCGCCCGGGGGGTCCAGGCAGACCCACAAAAGATTGAGAGTATGGTGTCGTGGCCCCAGCCCACGACGGTTCGAGCCTTGCGTGGCTTCCTCGGGCTGACGGGGTACTACCGCCGTTTTGTCAAGGACTACAACAAGATTGCTCGACCTCTGACACAGTTGCTGCAGAAGGATGCGTTCTAGTGGAGTATTGAGGCGGCCGAGGCCTTCCGGGCCTTAAAGCAGGCCATGACCACTACACCGGTGTTGGCGCTACCGGATTTTAGCAAGGAATTTGTGGTGGAGACTGACGCCTCGGGCGTCGGCCTTGGGGCAGTCTTGATGCAGGAGGGCCGCCCGCTCGCTTATTTCAGCAAGGCTTTGGCCCCACGGACGTTGGGGCTTTCCACGTACGAGAAGGAGATGTTGACTATTATACATGCAGTCGAGATGTGGCGACCCTATCTCTTGGGCCAGCACTTCCAGGTCCGTACGGATCACCAGAGTTTGAAGCACTTCCTCGAGCAGCGCTTGGCGTCTCCACTGCAGCAGAAGTGGTTGACCAAGCTGATGGGGTACGATTACGAGATTGTGTACAAGCAGGGCAGAGAAAATGTGGTCGCCGATGCTCTCTCCCGCCTCCCTGAGAGCTCTCTCTCTCATGTATCGGGACCAGTGGTTACCACATTGGACGAGATGCAGGCAGCGGTACTCCAGGACCCCGAGTTACGCACCATTATCGAGACACTACAGCAGGGTCAAGCTACAGAGCCGGGTTACCATCTTCTGGGTCAGCGGCTGTACTTTCAAGGCAGAGTGGTCATTCCATCCGCGTCGCCGTGGCGGACGGCGATGATGCAGGAGTTTCACGCTTCACCCACAGGAGGCCATGCAGGGATTCTACGAACGCTTCAGCGGCTCCGAGCAAATGTATTCTGGAAGGGGATGCGACGCGATGTCCAGCAATTTGTGCGGGAGTGTGACATTTGTCAGCGGCAGAAGTATGAGACTACATCACCTGCGGGGCTTCTTACACCGCTCGAGATTCCGAACCAGGTCTGGGACACCGTTTCCATGGATTTCATTGACGGATTGCCCAAGTCCCAAGGCAAATCCGTCATACTGGTGGTGGTAGACAAGCTTTCCAAGTATGGTCATTTCCTTCCGTTGAGCCATCCGTACACGGGGGAGACAGTCGCAGAGTTATTTGCGCGAGAGATTGTGCGCCTCCATGGCCTCCCACGCTCCATCATTTCCGACAGGGACCCGGTCTTTATCAGCAGTTTTTGGCGGGAGCTTTTTCGACTCCAGGGCACGACACTACGCATGAGCACCGCCCACCATCCCCAGACGGACGGACAGACTGAGGTCCTCAACAGGGGGGTGGAGACCTATTTACGGTGTTTTGTGATGGACGAGCCGCGCACGTGGACGCGTTGGTTGCATTGGGCGGAGTACTGTTACAATACGTCATTCCACACAGCCAGCAAGCTCACCCCCTTCGAGGTGGTCTACGGCCGTCCTCCTCCTACTTTGAGTTCGTATGAACCCTCCAGCACCGCTCTTCCAGCTGTAGAACGGACACTTCAGGACAGAGATCGCACTTTAGCTTTGCTCCGGGACAACCTGCGGGTCGCGCAGGACCGCATGAAAGCACAGGCCGACAAGCACCGGACAGAGCGCGAGTTTGCCGTGGGCGATGAAGTTTTCCTCAAGCTCCAACCTTACCGCCAGCTGTCAGTCTCTCGGCGGACGAATCAGAAACTCGCCCCACGTTACTACGGGCCATTCCGCATTCTTCGTCGTGTGGGCCCCGTGGCCTACACCTTGGATCTCCCCGCGGGGTCTCGCATCCACCCGACATTCCATGTATCTGTTTTGAATAGAAAGCTTGGAGCTTCCGTTCAGGCCAGCCCTTCACTTCCCGAGGCGACCAGCATGGGTGAGTTGCGTCCGTCACCGGAGGCCATTTTGCTCACCAAATGGAAGAAATCCGGCACGGAATATCGGCCGGCAGTGCTCGTCAAATGGAAGCAGATGGACACAGTGCATAACTCCTGGGTTGACTTGTTGGACTTCCGCGAGCGGTTTCCAGACTTCCACCTTGAGGACAAGCTGGTGCTTGATGGAGAGGGGAATGTTATGCCCCCACATCCGCTTGGGTTCTCGGGGCATAAATACTCGCGGCGGGTCAAGGAGCGCGCGCAAGACAACGGGGCTGAACCATCCGGTTCAGCCCCCATTCATTAAATCAGCCAGAAGGGGGCTGAACCACTCCGGTTCAGCCCCACTTGGGGGGGGGGGGCAGCCGGCCCCCTCCTTTCCCCGGGTATTTATAACCCGGGGCTGCTTTGGGAAGGATTATTGAAGATCTCTCAGGTTTTTCTCTTCTCTCTCCCTCAACCCTAACCCTAGTTCTCTCTTTCTCTCTAGAATCTCCATCTCTCCTCATTTTTTCTTGCTAGTTCATATCAGGTACATTCACTTTCCTTCCCACTTATACAACTATCTTGTTGGACTAGACACTTCTCCAAAACCTGCTCCAAAGAGCTTACACATCAGATCCCTCAGTATCTCTAAGTCTCCTCCAAGACTTACGTCTCAGCCATAAGTGTCTACAACTCAGTGGTCAGCAGACCACCTACCTCAGGCTGTTAAGCCCTACACTCAGGCTGGGAGGACAACCCTACCTCAAATCCACTAGGGATCCTACCTCAGAGCTCTGCAGTGCTCCTACACTCAGTGAACCTAAAGCCACCTACCTCAGCCTTATACAAAGGCCTACAACTCAGGCTTTTCAGCACTACAACTTCAGGCACAATGCCACACTCTCATAGTGCTGCAACACTCCTACAACTCAGTACCCTTCCAGGTACCTACCTCAGTGCCCTTCTAGGCACCTACAGCTCAGCCTTCTCCAAGGCCTACAACTCAGTGACACACTTGTCACCTATAGCTCAGTGACTCAACAGTCACCTAACTCAGACACTAGACCCTACTACTCAGAGAGCAGCACTCTCCTACCTCAGACAATTAAGCCCCACAACTCAGATCCACACTTGGATCCTACAGGATGAAAGTGGATTGGAGTGATGATTGGCCACAAGTGAAATTTTAGTGTGCTAATCTACCTGGACAGAGATAAACTCAGCCCAACCTTGACATTTCCTGAGTCTACTTATCTGGACTAAAAAAATACTTAGACCTAACTTCCTCTTCTCAGCAACAGTGATTTTATCCAGCTGGAACTAGAGAAGTAATTGCAACAGATCTTGCTGCAACCTGTGCTGGAAAAATCCCAGCCCAACTCCTTTATTCACAATAACAAGGATGAAGATCTTGCTTTGGCCTGTGCATGAAGTAACTTGCAAATCAGCTTCTCTGCCCCTTTCTGAACTGAGCCAACTGCTTAGCCCTATCTTCTTCTTCACAGCTCCCCAAGAGAATGTTCTTTAGAATTTGTTGACTGGGTCTGTGAAGCACCTGCAGCAAAGATCGACCCAAGCTGCTACCTTTTTCTCAGAGAATCCCTCCGAGCTAACTTGCTGGTGCAGATGAAGATCACACCAGCTACCTTGTTGTTGAAGATGTTTTTACCAACAACTAACTTGCTCTTCGTCTTGCTGACTTGAGCTTCCTGTTCTTCAACACAACAACAATGACGGAGAAGAAAAACTATCTAATTACTTTTTTTTCAAGCACCGTTTTCCTCTGTAAAGTCTTTCCCTTTTATTGATTTTGACCCAACGGCTCTTGAGCAGTGGGCCCCACACATTTAATGACCTGCAGCAACCTTGCTTTAACGCCAACTGTCGTACAGTAGGTCTGCGACGACATTTGTCGCGTACTGTAGCCATCACGCCATTAATTTGAAATATGTTGACTTGTTGACTTGCTGACGTCACCAGCTGTGGACTTAGCCAAAAATCAAGCAACATTAGCATAGACGTTGAGTGAGTAAGCATCACTCAACGCCAAAATACTTAGACAGATTTACTGTCTCTTGACGTTGAGTGAGTAACCTTCACTCAACGCCAAACTACTTAAAATATAAATCTGTTTCTAGGCATTGAGTGATTCAGCTTCACTGAACGCCAACTTGCTTTTATCAGCTTTCTGCTGCTTGACGTTGAGTGAGTGTGCATCACTCAACGACAAACTATTTAGACAAAATTCTGTCTTCACTAGGCGTTGACAGCGTTGAGTGAGTAATGCACACTCAACGCTTTTTGCCTTAGCAGTTTCTGCAGCCTATTCTGCATGTAAGGCGTTGAGAGCGTTGAGTGAGCATGCCTCTCTCAACGCTTTCTGCCTTAGCCATTTCTGCTTCTTCAGCTACTTTAAGCGTTGACAGCGTTGAGTGAATGACCTTCTCTCAACACCTATGGACTTAGCCACATTTCTGCCTCTTAACTTTAGGCTTTGACTGACTCAGCCTGCCTTACTCTGAACTGAGTTCGACGAATGGTGAACTGAGCTCGACGAACTCTGAGCTCAGTTCGACGAATTCTGAACTGAGCTCGACGAACTCAGAATCTCAAACTCTGAATTTAGCTCGACGAATGGTGAACTTAACTCGACGAATTCTGAACTCAGTTCGACGAATTCTGAACTGAGTTCAACTCACAACTTTTTGCTGTATGCCGTTGAGCGTGTCTTCATCACTCAACGCCAAACTATTTAGCCATATTTCTGTCTATAGTTGTATGTCTTTGAGTGAGTCAACTTCACTCAACGCCTGTGGACATAGCCACATTTCCAGCTTGCCAACAAGCTCACTCAACGCCTGTGGATTTAGCTGCATTGTCAACTACTCCTTGACATCTTGCGTTGAGTGAGCTTACCTCACTCAACGCTCGTGGACTTGGGTAAATTCCTGCCTTTCTAGCATCTTTTCTTGGTGTCCACCTTTCTGCCTTATGACTATATGTCACATCACTTAGACAATCTGTCTAGACTTATTCCATGGAACATCCTGCACAAGATGAGCTTAAACAACATCAGATACAACTATGCTCTTAGTATTGATGGTGATGCCTCTTCAAATCCACTCTAGGGAACATTGTGGGCAATGAACCCAACAATCTCCTCCTCTTTGAAAAAGGCAGAACATCCAACAATACTAAGAGACATTACCATAATAGACAGAATAATTTCATGCAGCTGTAGATTATAATCTGCCACTCCTGCTAGCTTATGTTATATTAATTCAATGTACTCCATTTAATTGTATTGACTCAATATGTTGAGTCAATGCATTCTCATACTACTTGAGTAATTGCTCAAGTAATGTGCACTATACTTTTACCACTTAATATTTAAATGAAGCACCACTAGAAGCACTTATCTCAAAATATGCACTGACACAATCATGGCTCAACATGTAGTCAGTCATTGCATTACTCATACTACTAGAATCTTTTACAGTAATATGAACCGACTCAACATGACCTAGTCATGTCAAGTGTTGCTTCTATATCTCCAATCTCCCCCATTAGAAGTATTACTACACCTCTCCTCTCCAGTATTGCCACACATCTCCCCATTTCTTACTTCTTTAATAAGTATTTCTATTGAAGGAGGAGAAAGGATCATGGGAGAGATTACTCTTGATCCTAGTCAAAGTCCTATGTTGATAACACTAAGGAAATTATCCTAGTGATCAATCTACTTGATTAAGAGTCATATCTTTTGTGTTGATACATTGAAACAACACAACACTGCATCACTTGAACTTGCTGCACACATAGTTCCACTTGTCGATGTTGTATCTACAGAATCAACATCCACTTGTGGTGATATCATTGATATACCACATTATTGCAGTCCCTTGACTCTTGAGTGAACCATTGATCTACTTGAGCTGGCTGCTAGCTGTTCCTCTTCTCATAATCTCCCCCTTGGTCTGTGCATTGTCCTTAAGACAAACTGATCACCAGTTGTGACAGCTGATCTACTACAGTAGCTGCCTGCTCCCCCTCAACTGATCCATCTTGGTAGACATTCTAGTCTATGCAGTCGGGATACCACTTGATGGTCTTTATAGTCTTGATGTCATATCAAAGACTTATCTACCTGCAAGAAAAGTAAATCCTGCAACACAAACTAAAATTTGGAGCTGCTGAAGCTATCCTAAGTTCCACATACCCAACTCAACCAAGAGAGTGTTGAACTTGACTTCATCTAGTGACATGATAAACATGACAGTCACTTGTTAGTCAAGACAAACTCATGATTGAGTTCTTCCTTATGCTCCCAAACTTATTGACACTTAATCTTCATATGCATAGTCCTTATGTGACAGACATGATTCCTAGCAACTTAGATTACACTAGTAGAATATCAAAAAAAAAAGGTTCTACTTATCTGAGGATTATGGTTCTGGAGTTGTGGCTGGATTCTCATCAATTAATCACAGCAGCTGCCTTGCACCATGATCACCTCTTGATGAGTCAGATCTTCTTCTTGTCTTTAGCAACAGACTTGCCTTTGGCTTTAACTTTCTGATCAGCAGCACAAGAGTGTTCAGCCCACTGAGTACTATTTTGATAATTACATTGATCTCCCCACTTGGTTTCTGAATAGTCAGGGAGGAGCGGGTCTGCTGTGATTCTCTTCTCCCCCTAGCTGATTGCTGATGATACCACAGGTGCAGCTGCCAGCTTTCTCTTCTCCTGCAGCTGCTGGTCTTTAGAACCACTAGATACCATCCTCTTATTTTGATACCAAGTCTTTCTTTACACTGCAATTCCCATAAGAATGTGTTGACTTATATCAGCAATAGCTGGAGCAAACTAGCTGTTCTTGTGAACTTGCTCATTCACAACAGTTGCAAACATCTGAATAGTCTCTCTCTCATACTCAGCATTGTCTATGGAGACATTGCTGAACTTCAGCAGTAGTGTTGATTTTTTCAGTGCTGGAGGTACTCTAGGTAAGACTCAACCTTGTCCAACAACACTAATTGAACATATTCCCCAAATAGGAGTATCTATCATGACAGTCTTCCCCTTAGAATTTGCACAAGCCCGGCCATAAAGCCCACTGACTTGAACATCCTTTGCTACAGGTTCAAATAATGTTGAACCTGAGCACACTTCTTTTTTGGTTTCCACTGAAGTGCCAGACAGCTGATGATACCACTTGAGAAACTTTTCAGCTGAGCATAAAGTGCTCCTTCCCTGCTGCTCTCAGAATAACTTATTCTTCACAGCTTTCCTCAGTGATTACAACCTACTTTTCCTCACTAGTTTGCTGGTGTGACAGCAAAATTTTGTCCAACCAGCCAGGTATCTTGTCCTTAATGGATGTATTTAGCGGGTCTTCATCCATGAGTGTGCACTTATCCTTCTTTAGGATTTCACCCCACATTCTCTTCCTCTTAGGAAGTCAGAGGAGTATCCTTGATGGTCAATATACATCACCAACTTCCCAACTGAAGATCTTAGGTCTTTCCCACACTGGAGTCTGATCCATAAGATGACTTTCTTGTTCCAGTCCAAGTTCTGGAACATCTTCTGTCCAAGTACCCCATGAGAGTTGGGCACGTATATTGACCTGCAAAACGAATTACTTTACCTTAGGACCCCAATAGGTATTGGGTCCTAGGTTCTGATTAGTCTGAAATCTGACTTGCCTAACTGCAGCATTTCTGACAGGTAGGCTAACTCTTGCTCTAGACAAAGTAGGATTGTGCCAACAATCTAAGATAAAATGCCTCACCTTACCACAACACCAACACTCATGAATATTATATCTTCTTTTCTGAGTAGGTCTTGCAGTGTGGTTAACTGCAGACTGAACAGAAGGAAGAGGAGCAACAACTTTCTTCAGGTTCCTTTCAACAAGGATCTGACTGAAGGTTATTCTTCCAGAAGGCTTCCTTTGCTTGCTCTGAATGGTATTTACAGCTGTCTTTTTTGCAGAAGACAAGCTATTTATATCATCAGACCTAGCCAAGTTAGGCTTACTGGTAGACTGACCCTTGGTCTGAGTCCTTGCTGGATGGGCTTGAGTGAAAGCCACTGCCTTTCCCTTGTGAGTTGGGGTTGAGGCACCAAATATAAATGGTCTAGCATGGACCATTTGTACTTTTTCATGGGGAGCCTTAAAGGCACTCATTCCCCTACCCTTTCTTCTTCCATTGGAAGACACTCTTGTATTCTTACAAGAAGAATTATCATTCTCCCAGTGACCATGCATGCAGCCTTGGTCATACCTATGAGAAGGGAGGATTACCTTGTGAAAGGTTGACTGTGGTACAACAGGAGCTTGACCTCTCCTCTGAGATTGGATAACTTTTGAAATCCACCCAGATTCAGATTTTCTCTTGATAACATGTATCTTAGAAAAATTGACCACTATCCTCTTCTCCCTTTCAAGTTTCTCTTCAAGAACCTTGGTCATAGTGTCCTTATATTTGATGAACTCAACATGGACATCTACCATGATCTTCAGATGAGCTACCTCCATTTCTTTCAGAGATAACAAGGATGAAGTCTCATCTTGCTGAGAAGCAGCTAGCTGGAGGGAGACAATTTCCTTTGCTTGTTTCTTAACAAGCAACTTGCTTATCTCAAAGGCTTTCAGAAGTGCAGCATGATTCTCAATCAATTGATTGATATCATCTTTTGATATAAGACTCTCATCATCACTTAATGAGAAAACATCAGAGTCTGAGCAGAACTCATGACCTGAGCAATGAAAAGAACTAGACAGTGATTGTACCTGATCTGGACCAGGCTGATCCTGGTTGAATTCTTCTTCTTCTGGTGTAGCTATCAGCCCATAGCATTTGCATTCACCTTCCTCAACTTTATCCACATCTGAGTCACTATCTGAGTGTGACAGAGGGGCCCTGATCTCTATTCTTGCATCTGCATAGACATCATCATCTTCAAGAGCTACCAATAGTCCAATGTGGTTCTTGCTCTCACTGCAGACTTGAAACTTCATTGAGCTCCACTCCATATGGTTCTCTTTTGAACTCAACAATGCACACCTTTTAGCTATCCTTTGAGGTCTACTCAGACTGTTAAGTTCTTTTTAAGAAACCTTCCTCTGATACCACTTGACAGTTTTAATTCAAGGATAACTAAATCACTTATGAGAGAGTGAATAGGTTATTGGTCTCTTTTTAAGTTCTTTTATGTTTCTTGTTTAAGAGCTTTGACTTTTAGTTGTTTTATGCTTTCAAGATGTACTCAACCTGCACAAAGAAAACAACACAGAAAAACACATAGTGATTTATAGTGGTTCCCCTAACTAGGGTACATCCACTTTCCCTCCCACCTATCCACCTATTTTGTTGGACTAGACACTTCTCCAAAACCTGCTCCAAAGAGCTTAGATCTCAGATCCCCCGGGATCTCTAAGTCTCCTTCAAGACTTACTTCTCAGCCACAAGGACCAACAACTCAGTGGTCAGCAGACCACCTACCTCAGGTTGTTAAGCCCTACACTCAGGCTGGGAGGACAGCTCTACCTCAGATCCACTAGGGATCCTAGCTCAGAGCTCTGCAGTGCTCGTACACTCAGTGACTCTCAAGCCACCTACCTCAGCCTTATACAAAGTCCTACAGCTCAGGCTTTTCAGCCCTACAACTTCAGGCACAATGCTCTACTCTCAGAGTGCTGCAGCACTCCTACAGCTCAGTACCCTTCCAGGTACCTACCTCAGTGCCCTTCCAGACACCTATAACTCATCCTCCTCCAAGACGTACAACTCAGTGACACACTTGTCAGCTACAGCTCAGTGAATCAACAGTCACCTACCTCAGGCACTAGACCCTACTACTCAAAGAGCAACACTCTCCTACCTTAGACAATTAAACCATACAGCTCAGATCCACACTTGGATCCTATAGGATGAAAGTGAATTGGAGTGATGATTGGCCACAAGTGAAATTTCACTGTGCTAATCTACCTGGACTGAGATAAACTCAGCCCAACCTTGACTCCAGGAAATATATTTCCTGAGTCTACTTATCTGGACTAAGAAAATACTCAGACCTAACTTCCTTTTCTTTACACCAGAGATTTTATCCAGCTGGAACTAGAGAAGTAACTGCAGCAGATCTTGCTGCAACCTGAGTTAGAAGAATCCCAGCCCAACTCCTTTCTTCACAGCAACAAGGATGAAGATCTTGTTTTGGCATGTGATGGAAGTAACTTGCAGATCAGCTTCTCTGCCCTTTTATGAACTGAGCCAACTGCTCAGCCCTATCTTCTTCTTCACAGCTCCCCAAGAGAGTGTTCTTTAGGATTTGTTGGCTGGGTCTGTGAAGCACCTGCAACAAGGATCGGCCCAAACTGCTACCTTTTTCTCAGAGAATCCCTCTGAGCTAACTTGCTAGTGCAGATGAAGATCACATCTGCTACCTTGCTATTGAAGATGTTTTTACCAACAACTAACTTGCTCTTCGTCTTGTTGGCTTGAGCTTCTTGTTCTTCAGCAAAGCAACAATGGCGGAGAAGAAGAACTATCTAATTGCTTTTTTTCAAGCACCGTTTTCCTCTGTAAAGTCTTTCCCTTTTATTGATTTTGACCCAACGGCTCTTGAGCAGTGAGCCCCACACATTTAATGGTCTGCAACAATCTTGCTTTAACGCCAACTGTCGTACAGTAGGTCTGCGATAACATTTGTCGCGTACTGTAGCCATCCCGCCACTAATTTGAAATATGTTGACTTGTTGACTTGCTGATGTCACCAGCTGTGGACTTGGTCAAAAATCAAGCAACATTAGCACAGACGTTGAGTGAGTAAACATCACTTAATGCCAAAACACTTAGACAGATTTACTGTCTCTTGGTGTTGAGTGAGTAACCTTCACTCAACGCCAAACTACTTAGAATATAAATCTGTTTCTAGGCGTTGAGTGATTTAGCTTCACTCAACGCCAAATTGTTTTTATCAGCTTTCTGCTGCTTGACGTTGAGTGAGTGAGCATCACTCAACGCCAAACTGCTTAGATAAAATTCTGTCTTCACTAGGCGTTGACAACGTTGAGTAAGTAATGCACACTCAGCGCTTTTTGCCTTAACAGTTTCTGCAGCCTATTCTGCATGTAAGGCGTTGAGAGCGTTGAGTGAACATGTCTCTCTCAACGCTTTCTTCCTTAGCCATTTCTGCTTCTTCAGCTACTTTAAGCGTTGACAACATTGAGTGAATGACCTTCTCTCAACGCCTGTGGATTTAGCCACATTTCTGCCTCTTAACTTTAGGCTTTGACTGACTCAGTCTGCCTTACTCTGAACTGAGTTCGACGAATGGTGAACTGAGCTCGACGAACTCTGAGCTCAGTTCGACGAACTCTGAACTGAGCTCGACGAACTCAGAATCTCAAACTCTGAATTTAGCTCGACGAATGGTGAGCTTACTCGACGAATTCTGAACTCAGTTCAATGAATTCTGAACTGAGTTCAACTCACAGCTTTTTATTGTATGGCGTTGAGTGTGTCTTCATCACTCAACGCCAAACTACTTAGCCATATTTCTGCCTATAGCTGTATGGCGTTGAGTGAGTCAACTTCACTCAACGCCTGTGGACATAGCCACATTTCTAGCTTGCCAACATTCTTACTTACCTCTGGCGTTGAGTGAGCTTGCTTCACTCAATGCCTGTGGACTTAGTTGCATTGTCAACTACTCCTTGACATCTGGCGTTGAGTGAGCTTATCTCACTCAACGCCTGTGGACTTAGGCAAATTCCTGTATTTCCAGCATCTTCTCTTGGTGTCCACTTTTCTGTCTTATGACCATATATCACATCACTTAGACAATCTATCTAGACTTGTTCCATGGAACATCCTGCACAAGATGGGCTTAAACAACATCAAATGCAACTATGCTCTTAGTGTTGATGGTGATGCCTCTTCAAATCCACTCTAGGGAACTTTGTGGGCAATGGACCCAATAGTACTTGTCATCACAGGGAATCCAACATCAAATCACTTGTCCATACACACTAGAGTAGAATTGAGTAGCTGAACGGAAGAACCAACACCTTCTTGAAGTGAGTCAAGTAACTCAAAATATGATGATCTTGATGAATGTGCCGAAGCACTGGGGGTAAGCTGTTCTGACAGAGTGACAACAACTTATTTGATCAATTTGATGCCCTCACGAGTCTTGAATTAGAAATCTCCGATTGAGATGCTGCGAGGAAAAAGTGGAGATATTTTCCCCTGAAATCCTTTGGTTGCATATGCTTTGTTTAAGACAATAGACTAATTGTGGTAAAGTTGGATCCAAGATCCCTGAAGTGTATTTTTGTTGGGTACTCACTACTCAGCTACCCAAAAGGGGTATGTATGTTGGAGCCCAGTGGAGAGAAGATTATTTGTTAATATAGATGTCACATTTCACTAGCATGAACCATATTATTCCTCTCCAGTTGACTCGCCCTTTGGTGATTCGCTCACTAAAGACGGTACGAGGCGAAAAAAGTAGGATAACAATAGTGGTGAGAAACAAATAATAAGTATCCCTTATTCCGTGTTGTCAAACATGAAGTCAATTGTGATCCCAGTGCATGAGAATAATGCATTTGTGGAAAATAGACCTTATATCCAGGGGGAGCCAAGAGTATATACAAGAAGAAACCAAAGTGAAATTACAATACCTACAATGCCTATGGAGCCACCCGTGCCAAGTCCCTTGCCACTGCCTACTCTGTCTCCCGCAACACCAATTCCATCTACCTCAATTCCTGTTCAATCCACCTCAACCTTTGAACCCACAGGTGATATAATTCCACATCCCACTAATTATATTCTCATACCGGTAAGGAGGAGTACCTGCAAGATTGCAGGAGTCTCACCTTATTGGTATGACTTTCCTCAGGATATTGCGAAGTTTGTTTTCTATTCCCATATATCACATGTACATGAGAGATTTATTGCATCTTTGGACACAATGTTTATTTCTAAGTGTTGACAGGTGGCTGAGGAGGATCCATGATGGAAAACTGCAATGTTAGAAGAACTTGGAGCATTTAAAAAGATTAAAATCTGGGATCTTGTGTCGCTGCTACCAGGAAAAAGAGCAGTTGAATGCAAGTGAGTTTTCACCGTGAAACAAAACCTAGAGGGACAGATCGAGCGTTATAAGGTCCGACTGGTAGCAAAGGGATACAATCAGACTTATGACATCGACTACGATGAGACCTTTGCACCTGTCGCAAAAATGAGCACGGTGCGGACACTGATAACCTTGACAACAAATGGGGGATGAAAACTACACCAGTTTGACATGAAAAAATGTCTTTCTTCATGAGGATCTGTTGGAAGAGGTGTACATAGAAGTACCGCCGGGCATTGGCACAAACCAAACAACAGGGAAGGTGTGTAGACTCAAGAACACTTCATGGGTTGAAGCAGTCTGCTCAAACTTGGTTTGACAGGCTCAGGAGTGCTATGACAGCCATAGGATATCAACAGATCAATGTTGATCATACCATGTTCTTTAGAAGGCATGGAACTCACTTCACAGTATTTGTTGTGTATTAGATGATATGATCATCACATGAGATGATAAGAATGAAATTGCTCAGCTTAAGAGGCAATTGAGCAAGGATTTTGAGGTTAAGGACTTGAGTCAGCTAAGATATTTTCTTGGGATTGAGGTAGCCCGCGACGCATGGGAAATTGTTTTATCACAACGAAAATATGTGTTGGAACTACTCAAAGAGACGGATATGCTGAGTTGCAGTCTTGTCGTCTCCTTATTGATCAGAAGACCAAACTCAATGCGGAGACGGGAGAGCCAATTGATAGGGAAAGGTACCAGAGGCTGGTAGGCCGACTGATTTATCTGAGTCACACCCGTCCCGACATATCGTTCATCGTGAGCGTGGTAACTCGTTATATGTATGATCCTAGACTGGGTCACTTGGATGTCGTATATCAAATTCTTCGATATTTGAAGAGCGCACCTGAGAATGGACCGATCTTCCAGAAGAATGTGAATCTAAACATTTAGGGCTTTTGCGACTCTGACTGGGCTAGCTGTGCAGATGACAGAAGATCCACATCAAGATATTGCATGTTTGTAGGAGGCAACCTTGTCTCCTGGAAAAACAAGAAGCAGCCCGTAGTTGCAAGATCTACAACTAAGGCAGAGTACATGAGCATGACCTTAAGTGTAGGGGAGATGTTATGGCTGAAAGACCTGCTGGTTGAACTCAAAATAGATCAAGGAGGACAGATGATGTTGTGGTGTGATAACAAGTCAACTATTAGCATTGCACAATCTTGTCCAACATGATAGAACCAAATATATAGAGATTGAAAAATTCTTTATCTAAAAAAGCTAGATGGTGGAACACTGAAGTTGCAACATGTGGCTACAAAAAAGCAAGTTGCTGATTGTCTAGCCAGAGGGCTCAACTCATTGGACTTATGTAGATTGTGTGACAAGTTGAACTTAGTGGATATCTTTCGCCCATCTTGAGGGGGAGTGTTGGTAGTTGATGTGTAAATAACACAAAATGATGTGCAGTTAGCGGTCTCTTCCTTTCTGTATTTAGTCCCACAACGTCAGTTAGATGTTGTAGCTGATGAGATCTAGGTTTCGAAGCAAGTGCAATTGCACTGTTGTTGTTACAGTAGAGAAGTACGTGATGAAAAATGCTAGAACTACATCTAACTCGCCGATGAATTTCCTAATCCATACAGTCTCCTTCGCCGCATTTGCTGCAGCGATATACTCGACCTCAGTTGTAGAATCGACAATTGTCTCCTCCTTGGAACTCTTCCAGCTAACAACTTCTTCATTAAGACAAAATATGAACCATGACTGAGACTTTGAGTCGTCCCTATCAGTTTGGAAGCTAGCATCTGTGTAACCCTTTACAATGAGCTTTTTCTCTCCACCAAATACCAAAAACGTTTCCTTAGTCATTTTCAGGTACTTTAGGATATTCTTGACAACAATCCAGTGACTATCACCGGGATCAGACTGATACCTGTTAGTCATGGTCAAAACATAAGAGACATCGGGTCGAGTACATATCATTGCATACATGATTTACCTAATTGCCGAAACATATAAAATCAACTTAATGCAGTACTTATCTTCACAAGACTTAGGACACTGGTCCTTAGAGAGACTCACACCATGAGACATTGGTAAGAATGCTTTCTTGGATTCAAGCATATTGAACCGTTTCAACACCTTATCAATGTACGTACTTTGGGTCAAATCAAACAACTTCTTAGATCTATCTCTATAGATCTTAATATCAAGTATATAAGTCACTTCACCCAAGTCTTTCATAGAAAGACAACTCCATAAGTTGTTCTTAACAACTTGTACGGTCGGTTTGTCATTCCCGATCAGCAGTATGTCATCTACATACAATATCAGAAAGACAACAATGCTCATACTATTTCTCTTGTAAACATACAGTTCATTTTCGTTCTTGATAGAACCAAACTCTTTGATCTTTTCATCGAAATGAATATTCCAACTTCGAGAAGTTTGTTTTAATCCATAAATGGATCTCTGCAGATTGCATATTTTAGTGGCTTCACCTGAAGATACAAAACCCTCGAGTTGTGTCATATACACTTCCTCACAGAGGTTTCCATTTAGGAAAGCCGTTTGGACATCCATTTGTCAGATCTCGTAGTCATAATACGCAGCAATAACAAGCATAATTCTGATAGACTTCACCATGACAACAGAGTAAAAAGTCTCATCATAATCAACACCATGAATCTGTTTGAAATCCTTAGCCACAAGTCGTCCTTTGAATGTATGTACATTCTCATCCATGTCGGTCTTCTTCTTGAAGGCCCACTTGCACCCTATGGGTCGTACCCCTTCAGGTGGTTCCACCAAGGTCCAAACTTAGTTTTCATACATGGAGTCCATTTCTGATTTCATGGCCTCAAGCCACTTCTCGGAGTCCGGTCCATTCATAGCCTCTTGATAGATTGCAAACTCATCACTATGATCTATAAGCAACACGTTACTTATTTGAGATACGAGAAATCTATATCTCTCAGGCTCAAACCTTAGTTCCCAAGATCTACGTGGAACTTGTGTTTCTTGAGTAGGCTCTCTAGCTACAACAACTTGTAGTCCTTGCTCAGGTTCCAATTCCGGTTCATTCACGGTTTGTGGTTTTTGAACTTCTTCAAGTTCAATTCTGGTAGTCTTACTACTTAAGAACTCTTTCTCAAGAAAGACAACAGTACTCACAACAAACACTTTGTC
Organism: Platanthera guangdongensis; assembly: GCA_039583875.1. Lineage (NCBI taxonomy): Eukaryota > Viridiplantae > Streptophyta > Magnoliopsida > Asparagales > Orchidaceae > Platanthera > Platanthera guangdongensis. Next base: position 5,927,666 of record CM077153.1, on the reverse strand, counting down.
CTTGGACGGTAGTTAGAAGTAGTATATTTTAGTTTCCTTAGGATACCCCACAAGATAACACTCATTTGACTTAGGTTCCAGCTTGTCAGGCATTTGACGTCTCACGTACGCCTTACAACCCCAAATCTTAATGAATGACATACCAGGATGCTTCACAGTACATATCTCATATGATGTCTTTAGAACCGCTTTCGTTGAAGCACGATTTATTGTAAAAACAACAGTTTCTATGACAAAACCCCAAAAAGAAACAGACAGATCTGCATGACTCATCATCGACCGTACCATGTCTAACAGAGTACGATTCCTCCTCTCGGACACACCATTATGCTGTGGTGTTCTGGGTGGTGTGAGCTGTGATACAATACTACACTCTTTCAGATGATCACGAAACGCATGACTTAGGTATTCGCCACCTCGATCAGATCTGAATGCTTTAACCCTTTTACCCAGCTGGTTCTCTAATTCGTTCTTAAACTCTTTGAATTTTTCAAAAGTTTCGGATTTGCACTTCATAAGATACATGTATCCGTATCTACTGAAATCATCAGTAAATATAACAAAGTAGAAGTACCCACCTCTAGCCATAGAACTCATGGGTCCACATACATCACTATCTACGAAGCATAAATACGTCTTATTTAGGCCCGTACCCATACCGGGTACGTTTCCGGTACGGGTACACGTATGGTACGCGCTGATGCGCGCTATTAGGTTTCAGTCGGGTTTTGTTTCCGCATTTCATTTCTTCCCGCGGCGCATCGCCTTTTCCTTCTTTGTCGATCCCGCGTTCCGCATTTCTTCCCGCAGCGACGGCCATCGACGATACTTTCTGCGGCCTTCCACTTCTTCTTCTTCTTCGATCCTGTACGTTGCGGCCTTCGACGATCCCTCACGCGCCTTCGACGATCCCGCACGCTGAGCCTTCGACGATCCCGCACACTGCGCCTTCGACGATCCTCTTCCGCAGGTAGGTCTTCTTCTTCTTCTTAATGTGCTGTTAGTTCAATTAATTAGTTCAAATTAATTTGTGAATGTGCTGTTAGTTCAATTAATTAGTTCAAATTAATTTGAGAATTTATAATTATATTTGTGATATATGCATATATATTTATTAAATTTAATACAAAGTATCTCGCCGTATCCGTATCTTTGATTTTAAAATTTTATCGTAATGTCGTGCTGGATGCATATCGTACCCGTACACGCTACTCGTACCCGTACTCGGTACCCGGTACCCGGTACCCGTATCGGTGCTTCCTAGATCACTATATACTATACCCAAGAGATCATCAGCCCTCCGTACCGGATACGTATCGTACCGGATACGTATCGTACCCGGTACCCGTACCCGTATAAGTGCTTTCTAGATCACTATATACTATACCAAGGAGATCATCAACCCTCTCATTGAAACCAGTTCCCTTCTTCTTCAGCCCTTTCATTGAAACCAGTGAAAGCGACCTTAGTCATTTTGCCTAACAAACAATACTCGTATCTCTCAAATGATTCATAATCAAATGAGTCTAGTAGTCTATCTCTATGGAGCTTGGATATGCGTTTTTCATTTATATGACCCAAACGACAATGACAAAGATACGTAAGGTTCGAGTCATTCGTTTTTAGTATTTTAGTATTTTCTATGTTATAGATCTGATGGTATAAGTTCAAAACATATAAACTATTAAATATTTGTGATATATCATAACAAACATCATTCTTAAATATAGAATAATAATTGTTCTAAATAACAAAAGAAAATCCAATCATGTCCAAACATGAAATAAATATAATGTTTCTAGTTGTGAAAAGAATATAATAACAATTATCAAGTTCTATTACAAGCCCACTGGGCAAAGAAAGACGGTAAACTCCTACGACAACTGCAGCAACTCATGCTCCATTGCCATCACGCAGGTCCACCTCTCCTTTACTCAACAATCTTCTGCTTCTAAGTTCTTGCGCATTTATACAAATGTGAGAACCACATTCGGTATCCAATACCCAGGATGAAGGAGCAGAAAGGTTTATCTCTATAACATAGATACCTGAAGCGGAAGTCATACCTCCCTTCATCTTGTACAGTAAGGACAGTTTCTCCTCCAATGACCAGCCTTGCCACAATGGTGACATTTCCCTTCTTTTACCAAACCTTTCTTCTTCAGTGCTGAAGACTTGGGCTCAAGAGGCGACTTAGGTACTACCTTCGTCTTCTTGAAGCCCTTGGTTTTGCTCTTGCCTTTATGCACCATCAGTATGAGGATAACAGATTTGACCTTCTTCATATTGATTTCGGCTGTTCTTAACATGCCTAGGAGCTCGGGCAATGCCTTATCTATTTCATTCATATTATAGTTCAAGACGAACTGCTCATAACTGTCCGGAAATGATTGCAGGATCAGATCTGTAGCCAACTCTTGCCCCAGAAGAAAGTCTGGTCTCTCAAGGTTCTCGATATACCCAATCATCTTGAGTACTTGAGTCCCTACTAGGTCTCGAGCTCCCATCTTACACTGAAACAACGCCTTGGTGACGTCAAACATCTCTTGCCGAGCTAGCCCTTGAAACATTTTCTTGATATGCTCGTCAATTTTCTTGCAACCCATGTTCTGGTGTTGCTTCTGAAGCTCAGAGTTCATGGTTGACAGCATGAGACATTTGACATCCAAGGACTCGTCTTGATGCTTCTTATAAGTATCTTTGTCAGAACGGGACGCATTCCCGACTGGCTCTTCTAAGGATTCCTCTTTCAAAACATAGAGCTTACGCTCTTGCCTGAGAACAATTCTCAAGTTTCTGTACCAATCCAAATAGTTTGTTCCACTCAATTTTTTCTTCTCAAGGATGGCTCTGAGGGACAGGGTGGAATGAGATCCACTTGCCATGAAAATTCTACAAGGATTCAGCAAAGTAAAATCAGTACTACATTTCAAAATACATTTTATATACTTTAATTAGGATTTTAATCAAAATACTCTCACTATTTTTATCAAATTGATAACCCTCGATATCAATTCAGAGAGTTTATATGAGTAACTCTCTTAGTGGACAAGATCCATATTTCACCGACATTATGAGCCAACTTTGGCTTTTCTCTCACAATGCAGTTATTTAGGTCGGCAACGGTTGCCGATTGCATTATTATGCAACTCTTGTATGACTGGTGAATAACTCTTTATTCCCATTCATCATATGGTGCATGCCAACCCTATGCCTCTGGTCACTCAACCTTTGAGATCACCCAGTTAAGATTGACCCGATGTCGACAATGGGATATCACAATTATCCGCTCGCACCCTTACTAAGATAGATTAAAACACCTTGCTTTAGCAAGCCCACACTTCATCGATCGAGGCAGGAAGAGTTTCATCCATCAGAAGACATCCGAATACTTAATATTACATAAGAGATTTTTGAGAAAAATGATTAACACTTAATCATGGTTAACGATTAACCAATGCACACATCCACAATAAAATCATCAACACTTGATCCAATTAATTAATAGCAGTCATAATTCAAATGCATCCTAGATGTGCACAATAAAATCATCAACACTTGATGAACTGGGCTAAATCTTAACATCTAGAACCTTTCTAAATCTTCAGATTTACATGCACTGGACATGAGCAACACCAACTCCACTTACACAGTATACAAGCCTCACAAGCTCGTCTCTTTATGTGAGATTCAAAATCTAACACACACTTGGTTTCACAAACCAACAAGAGGGACGGTTACTGTTAATGAGTAAAAATGATATCAACAACAAAATCACATGCGTTCTTGGCGGGGTTCCTAGAATAGATTTGGGTATTTAGAACACTTCTAAAATTTCCAGATCTACACGTAATGAATTTAATAACTTCTGAAACAACGATCATCGCACGAACCTGCCTCTGATACCACTATTGAGTTTTGTTATACGTCACAACACTTGTGCGCAGCGGAAATGGAACAAGAAAACCCAAAATAGTTCGGATCTATTGAGTTTAATAACTTCTGAAACAACGATCATCGCACGAACCTGCCTCTGATACCACTATTGAGTTTTGTTATACGTCACAACACTTGTGCGCAGCGGAAATGGAACAAGAAAACCCAAAATAGTTCGGATCTAGCGATGAACATTAATCAAGAAGTAAATTGTGGTAAATAAAATTTACCTTTGAGGGATTGAGTCAATACTCAACCAAAGTGCTCCGATTGATTCCAATGAACAGCAACGGCTGGAGTTCTGAGCATAGAATAGTGTTCACGCCTCTATAGATGATCCACACGAACGGGAGAACCCTTTGACTCTTGTCGCACAAGATCTAGGTCGGAAGATAATGTTCTGCGTCTTCATAGACTGCTAGGTATGCAACAGAAGAGGCGGCGGGGACGAGTACTAACGCCCTGAAAACACTTTCCGGCGAAGTACAAGGATGACGAACAGTCGGCGGCGAGATCGGCGTAGTCGGCCTTGGCAGAATAGTTTCGTCGGGAGGGGAGAAGGGCCGACTCGGGATTAGGTCAAAAAGTATATTCTCGTAACTTCCTTCGTGTATATATCTCAGTTTACTGTACATGTCATATATATATACTGAATACCGAGCCAAACCATACCAACAGACCGCGCCGAACAAGACTTAAATGAATTTAACCAGACGAAACAGAATTCGTCGAGTATCACGTCGATATTCGACGAATCAACATTTGACTCGACGAATCGTTGAGTATACACGTAAATATTCGACGAATCAACACTGACTCGACGAATCGTTGAGTATACACGTCGATATTCGACAAATCAGCGCTTGAATCGACAAATCGTTTCGTGCACTCAACGCCTCAACGCCGACTCGTCGAATCAACATTTGACTCGACGAATCGTTGAATGAACTCAACACACTCAATGCTATCATTCGACGAGTCAACATTTAGCTCGACGAAGGCGTCAAATGATATCGACGCTCTCAGCGCCTAATTCGACAAGTCAACATTTGACTCTACGAAGGCGTCGAGTGGTCTCAACGCTCTCAACGGCTAATCGACAAGTCAACATTTGACTCGACGAAAGCGTTTAGTGGTCTCGACGCACTCAACGCCTGACTTAGTAGACTTGATACACTCAACGCCATCATTCAACGAATTAACGATTGACTCGACGAATCGTCGAGTGGTCTTAACACTCTCAACGCTAACTCGACGAATCAACATTTGACTCGACGAATGCTTTGAGTGGTCTCGACACACTCAATGCATGACAGAGTCCAGTCCTTCACTCATCTCATGTCATTGCTTGGTCCTTCACTCATCACATGAGTAAGACCAACAAAATCCAAACTTCCAAATTCTCCAAACGTTCTTATGTGCGACCCTGATAGGCTCATACTGCGTTGACAGTGAGACTACATGCTTGATCACTTCTAGATCACCATGGGAGTACCGACAGCCCCGGCTTCACCCGTAGTGTCATCCTGGGGTGGGTCATCGACTTCCAGCCAAAATAGGTGTTTGCATCTATGTCCCGGCGTGAAATGATCATCACAATTGTAGCATGGGCCCTTCTCGCGACGTACAGTAGGTCGCGGAGGAGCGTTTGGGAATGGAGCCATGTCAGGCCAGCTGGCGAGAGAGGAAGCTCCCGGAAAGCCTCGACGTCCCAAGGGCGGACGGTCTAAAAGCAGGCGTTGTTCACAAGCCCTGGCGAGGCTCATATCCGTGTTGAGATTTGGTGGTAGGAGGAATTCCACATCCCAACGTAAGCGCTCGTGGAGGCCGGCAGTGAAGAGTGGAACCTGTTGCTCCGGTAAGACGGACGCCGCCCGAGACAGAAGAATCTGAAATTTTTCCAGGTAGGTGTCGATGGTACCATCCTGTTTGAGGTTGCCAGGTAGGTGTCGATGGTACCATCCTGTTTCCAGGTAGGTGTCGATGGTACCATCCTGAAAATTTTCCAGACAGGGAAGACGGATCGCCCAGTGGGTTGCCCTGTAGAGCCGGGCCAAACCGAAGGGTGTGCCGTGCTGAAATCTACCTTGAAAATGTTGGGATGTTCCCGCAGAAGTTGAGTGAACCATAATTGTGTTGGGCCGAGTAGATGGAAGGATGCGATGCCGATGCGTTCTTCATCTGGTGTGCAATGGTTTGCAAAAAAAATATCGCAACGCGTTAGCCACAGAAGAGGGTCTTCGCGGTCCTCGTAGATGGGGAAGTCCATCTGAGTAGTACATGCGCAGGGAAGATAGTCCGTGCCTGGAGGAGCGGTGTAGTCCACTCGGCTTGCCGAAAGATGTTCGGCCGTAGTCAGAGGCGGAGGAGACGACATGTCTTGTAGGACATCCCAACGGGCGTTGAGGGCATCCATCTTGGCGTTCTGAGTCGCGAACATAGAGTGAAAAAGAGCCATGAGCTCGGCGAGGGAGGGAGGAACATCTGTCATCGGAGATAGGGCAGAACGGTTGGCCGGTGGTGTTGGAAGGAGGCCGGCGGACGAAAAGAGGCGCGGAGCTATAGGAACGGGGCTGGAAGACCGGGCGACGGCCACCAAATCGGCCGGAGAAAGGTCGTCGGAGCTGGACGACGGGTCGGCGAGCGCGAGGTTGGGCTGGTTGTGCGTTGCCGACGGGGTGCGCGTGTATTCCCATGCGTTGGAGGAATGTCTGGCGGAATCGGCGGATGGTGCCGAAGAGGCGCGTGAGGGCGGTTGCGGTCAAGCGGAGGAGAGGCCGGAGATGTCGACGTTGGGTTCTGATACCAAGTTGTTATGCCCCGTGCCCTTAGATCATGTCACTGGCGGAGGAGCGATGGTGGCGAAGGGGAGCGCTGGTCGATCGGGTGAAGTCGGCATTCGGCTAGGGCAACACGGGAAAGAAACCCGTGGGTTTAGAGAGTGAGAGAGGGGGAAGGGGAAAAAAGAGAGAGCTTTTTTATTCTAATTTCTTCCTCCTTTAAAAAGTCCAAAACACACATATAAATAGGTTCCAAAATGTGCCCCCCATTTTGGCTTACGACAATGGGTCAAATATGCTAAAAATAAATATGCAAAAATTAACGATAAACGGCGCGAACACGCCACGTAACATACTATTAGTGGTTATAAGTGGAGGGAAGGTAGTTATTTAGTGGTTATGTTTGAGATGGTAGTTATGGGTAGTGAGTGGATAATTACCCAGGCTTTGACACCAAAGATCCATATAATCGGCACCATAGGATGATTGCGACAACTCGGAGTTTCTATCCAAAATCTATGATCTCATCCTTATTTATAGATCTAGAACACGGTCAAGATTGTTCGGAACATAAATCAATTAATTTTACAGGAAATAAAAATAAAAATGTCATTGTCGCTTTGAATGTGACTACCGACATGGATCGTCTATACGATGATCCTATCTTCGCTTCTTGCGTATATAGAGTTGTGAGGACTCCGATAAGAGTCGATCTGCCCTCGATCTGTAATCCTCATAAAAAAATTGAATCAAACTTGTATGGATCGGCTTTTGGTTCTGAGTGGAATCAATCTGAACCTGCCTGAGTTACATCTCTAATTTCTACATCAACATTTACTCATATTGGATGTGGGACTGAATCTAATAATCCATGCTCTTGTGTATTTCAACAGTCTCCCTTTCACATAAGAGCTTATCTACATTAACCACAATTCTCTCTCAAACGGAAGTTTTTCAGCATCATCACGTATCATACACCAAAAGCACACTTGACCACGTGGAGCTGTCTTGGAGATAATCCAACTGTAATAGAATCCGCCAAGTCCCATGGGAGCCATAAACAACATGAAAATACTTGATCCTGGTCGAAGCATCAACAATAGAGATTGAAAACCCAAGGGGAACCACAGTTAGGTGAGATACACCCATGCTCAAACTCATATTCTACCCAAATCTTAAGCCCATGGGAGAAAGACAACCACATAATATTTTTACATCAATATTTACTTCGCATATCTGATGCAGGACTAAATCCATGCTCTAGTGTGCACATTTTATATTTAAATACTGAGTTAATTATGGTCTTTGAACCCACTGCTTTGCCTCCTCAACTTATCAATTTGCCTTATGTTCTCAATGGTTGTCTTACCCGCCTTTAAGCAATGAAAGAGCATTGATCCAGTTTACAAGGAGAAATATTCTATTCCTGAACATCTTTTATTTTCTCTTCTTACAAGAAAATTGTAAATGATTGAGCATGAACCCCACACATAGCTCCATCCCCTAACCTTTTGGCCCTCCATCTTGGTCCACATGATTCTAAAATTACCTAGGATCTCTAACATACTACATGTCTAATGTTGTTTATATGCCTCGAATCCTAATCCATCTAGAAATTCCCAAAACTGTCATTATGTCGCTCCCACGCCGCATTTGAAGACGATCTGAGTGCCTCTTCTCTTGTATTCGTCTATGTTCTTCATCCAGTGAAATGACCTGTTGTTATCCGTGGACGTAGCCCACCTTGGGATGAATCATATAAATCTTGTGTTTTCTGTGTTGTTTTTATAGGATTTCATCTTAGGTCAAGCAACATCATATGCACAGCTGAAAAAATCAAGATACCCAATTAAATCCTGGAGTATGGATCTTGCGAAAACCAGGAATCAAGAAATGAAAGGGTACCTAATGCTAAACCGAGATTCACGACTCGATTAAAACTCAACAGCGAGAACCTCTGTGTCGGAATCGAAATCCAAGATTGACTGTCGATCTGCGTATGATTCAAGATATGAGGCCGGTGGTCGATTGAGTCTCCGAGAACGTAGAAATAGATCCGTGTCTTTACGAGTATCCACATTAACGCCGAGAGATCCTTTTACCGTCGAACAATAGCAGGCTGGATAGAGATCAATTCTTCATCTCCTTCGAATTGCTAGATTCGACTGAGAGGATGCGGCGAGAAGATCGTCTCCACGCTTCCTCCGCTAGAGCCGTCGCTCTCTCTGATGTTCCGAGTGAATAATAATCCTAAACCGCATACATATATATATCAGTTTCAAAAAGGACTTAATCTTATATTTTGGAAATTGGGTTCAGACCATAGTGAGAGGGAGAAAATACGAGATCTAGTCGACATACACTGTGTCGACTTGAGATCCAGTCGACAGACATTCAAGTCGATATCACCATATCGACAACCAGTTCAATCGACAAATGCTTAGTCAAGTCAACAATGTTCCAGTCGACAGATAGTCAAGTCGATATCACTATATGGACTTCAGGTCTAGTCGACAAACATTCCAATCGACAGAGGCTAAGTCAATTCGATGTTTTATAGTCGATAACAGTCTATATCTATGAGGAGTCTAGTTGACATACATTGTGTCGACAGATAGTCAAGTCGACATTGACCTGAGTTAAAGTCGATACTATTAGTTTGACAACCAGTTCAGTCGACACAGATTAACTCCCATTGAGTTCAAATTTGGTTTTTCACTCTTATCCAATATAAGTAGAGCCAGCACGATCATTTGTCCACTTTCTCGTGCGTTATTATGTGCGACCCAATAAGCTCATATTACATTGGTAGTGAGACTTATTTCTTGATTACTTCTAGATCCATAAGACCCTAACAGTTTTCTCTTTCATTTTTACTTGATTCCTTGACATCTAATGTAATGCACGCTTACCATATCCGCTAGTAAGGCCAGTTAAGCTCGCAAATTCACAAGGAATGATAGTTGTCAATAATGAGAAGATTATCCTTTGTTAAATAGTTGATCCTCCAACATGAAGCTTCGCCTCTTTGGTAGCTTTTTTATTCTGAACCCTGCTAGCGACATAATCAACAACATTATTTTCATCTTCACGCCTTCTTTAATATTTTTAAAATATATCACAACAAATAAGAATAATCACTCACACAAGAACATAAGATTTATGTGATTTGAACCTTAATCTACTTCACTTAATTAGAAGAGGATAGTACAAAGTATTTTCGCAATACTAAAACTGAAACAAAAGAAACAAAAAATCCTTTATATATCTAGGGTTTCTACTATGAATATAATTATGATGATATCCTTCCTAAATAAAATTTTCCTTCCAGAGGCACTGCCCCTTGACCACGGTCAATGTTGATGCATTTTCTAAGACTTTTAATCATGAACCGAACTTTCCGGAGAAACAAGAATACATGACAATCAACAAGTGCCATTAAGCATTGCCATTTACTATTTTTTTTCATCCCGTTGATTATATTTCTTGCACAGGAAAGATATAAACTATTAAGTTAAAGAAATGCAAATAGTTTCAATTTCTATCAATTTTTTAATTTGTTGTGATCTCAATATGATTTGATTTTCTTATACAACAATATATGTTGTTGTGGAAAGGTACCTAATCTTACTGGCATTGGACCCAACCGAAGACACATTAAAAAAGTTGCAATTATTGGTGGTGGTTTAATGGGCTCGGGTATAGCCACAGCTCTCATTTTAAGTGATGTTCACGTTATTCTCAAGGAAAGAGACCCTACTTTTAGAGGGATAAAATCTGTAGAAGGTATGAATTAGTACTTCAGAACTTCTTTATTTTAAGTCTCGCTGATGAATGATTATCATTATAAATATGCAGACTTAGATTTTGCATTCCTTCAACTCTATTTTTATTTATGAAAGATAGTGTGGACATAACTAGAACCCAATACAACATAAAGCGGAAAATTCCTTCCAACCACTAGCAGTAACAATAGTAAAAAAAAGAACAGATGGAAACACAGAGACCAGGAGAGTGGAGGGCAATCACTTGGTGAAGCTAGAATTCATTGGCGATATAGGTTACTAAAGTATGTGTTGAAATCTGATTTGTCCATGGAGGTTGTTGACAAGATATTTCTAATCATTACAAATTCTCACCATACGACATGCACAAAAGAGTATGGGGCTATTATGAGAAGCCAGCCGAATATAACAAATATTTTTGTTTGTATATCCGAGATGCATGATTGTGATACATGACAACAAAACCATTGCATTGCATTCACGATGGCTTACATTTGCATCCAAGTCTAGCAACAGGCATACTCACGGGACCTTCAACGAGGCCCTATTAGTATTCCATAAAATTAATATTGAGTTTTTGACAACCGCCAAAAGACTGAGCAGATACCACTTGGATCAATCACCATGGTGTGTCAGGGCTGTCCATAGGAATTATCATGGAATTCCTTAGATGATCTCACAGATCCTCCCTGGTAAATGGGGGCACAGTATGCAAAAACGTCCATATAAGCGGTGGTTGTAGGCCATATCTGCACATATCTTCTGCAAGTTACATATGTTAGATCAGGTAGATGCTATTCATGCCTATAAATTAGGCTAAAATGTAGGAGGGGACTTTTCTTTTGCTCTCTCAAGGTTCTTTGTCCTCCAACAAACTTGTAATTTGGTTGTGTGGGGGAATTTTTCATGCTCCTAGGTTATGCACGGGTTCTCCTTAGAGAGACTATTCTATTTTCTTTGTTTTTATTATGTGATCTTATTATTTTCTTCTGGGCGTGTTATCGTGGCTCTCAAGTAATCGTTAGTTCACAACGGTCCCATCGACAAGGATTGTGGTGGAAGAGGTAGGTTTGGAGTGGAGAAGAACGGTTGATCTTCCCGAAAGGTAACATTAGCTGAAACGGTCACCTTGCGGGTAGTAGGAAAGTACCAAACACAGTCTTTTTGAGTGCGGGAATAACCAAAGAACTTGTGTTTGGCCGCTCGAGGATCCAACTTGTCCGTGGACGGACCCAGTAAGTGAACATAGCAGGTACAACCAAATATGCAAGGTGTGAGAGAGAATGACGGAGTAGAGGAGAAGAGGAGACTAAATGGAGTAACGTTTTAGAGGACGGAGGAAGGGAGACAGTTAATGAGATAACACGCCGTTGAAAACACAAAGTTCCAATAAGCCTTGGGTACCTGCATTTGAACCATGAGGGAGCGAGCAACATCAAGAAGATGTCTATTTTTACGTTCAGCAACTCCGTTTTTTGGGGGGTATAGACACATGATATCTGGTGAATAATTCCAAATTCCGAGCAGAGATTAGCAAATTCATGGCTAGTATATTCACAAGCATTATCTGTTCGGAGAGTTTTAATTTTGTCGGAAAACTGTGTGTGAGTATCAAGAACGAAAGCCTGAAACACACGGGGAAGCTCAGAACGATCACGAATTAGGTACAACCATGTTGTTCGAGAATAATCATCAATAAAATGGATAAAATAACGATAACCAGACACACTAATGATTTTTTACCGGCCTCAAACATCAGAATGCACTAAAATAAAAGGAGCAGAGCTCCGAGTATAATGAGGAGGAAAAGAGGAACGATGTTGTTTTCCCAAAATACATGTATCACACGTAAAAGCTGGAAGAGAAATATCAAGAAGAGCCCTCTTGACTCTTGAGAACCGGAAGAGGAGCATGCACAAAACGCCGATGCCAATCAACGGAGGAGACTGAGGAGAGGATGGTTGGAGAAACATCAAGAAGGTAGAGCCCGTTTTGCAATTGTTCTTTACCAATGATACTTTGCGTCCGCCGATCCTGCATCAAAAAAGAAAAAGAGGCGAATTTAGAGGAATTGAGAGGGATATCAACAGAGCTGGAGACAGGAATGGTGTCGTCATTGGCCACTGTGATACACTTAGGATGTGGAGAATCCAAGTATTAATGTGGGTTCAACGAGATGATATGGTGAGTAGCACCTGAATCCACTATCCAGCGCAGACTAGTGGAGAGACAAGCGATATCTTCATTGGAGATGGAGGCAACGGAGGCAGGCGGGTGGCTGAGCATCCCGTGAAGTTGTTGGAGCTGGATGCGGACTTCTTCAAGATCAACACGAGTGGCAGAGGGATTGCGGGCAGCAACAGAAGCAGTCAGACGAGGAGGAAGACCATGTTTGCGGTGGCAGGTCGCCTCAAGATGTCTATATTAGAGTTATTATTATTATTCTGTAAATATTGTGTATGAACATATTTGTAAATATTTAACTTTGAGATAATATATATTGGCTAGCTCTCCTCATTGGAGACTAAGGCTTTTCATTTCTCCACATGGTATCAGAGCCAGGTTCCGATCCTGGGACCTTTGGGTTATGGGCCCACCACGCTTCCGCTGCGCAACTCCGATTTAACTTGATACCATATATATATTGTGTATGGACATATTTGTAAATATTTAACTTTGAGATAATATATATTGGCTAGCTCTCCTCATTGGAGACTAAGACTTTCATTTCTCTACATGGTATCAGAGCCAGGTTCCAATCCTGGGACCTGTGGGTTATGGTCCCACCACGCTTCCGCTGCGCAACTCTGAACCTCCTCATGAAATGTCACATCCATAGAGTAAATAACACGACGCAGTTGGAGATCATAGCAGCGGTAACCCTTAGTGGTAGTCGAGTAGCCAAGGAAGAGACAGCGGATGGCCCGATCGTCAAGTTTAGTACGAGAAGGTCGCCGATCCTGGACAAAGCACACACAACCAAAACCCGGACAGGGATGAGAAAGGCGAGGACAGATGGATGGATGAGACTGTAGGGGGTAACGCCACCAAGAGGACGAGAAGGAGTCCTATTAATAAGGAAAGTCGTTGTAAGAAGGGCAGCGCTCCAATAGGACTTAGGGACATTCATTCCCCGAAGAAGGCAACGAACAGAGTCTAATAGGTGACTGTTTTTGCGTTCTGCCACCCCATTCTGCTCGGGGGTACCCGAACAAGAAAATTGGTGTAGAGTGCTCTCATTGCGGAGAAAAAGATCAAATGGACGAGAAGTGTACTCACCTTCATTGTCAGAGCGGAGGATATGAACAAACGTCTCATGTTGGGTCTGTACCATGCGTGAAAAATGAGAGTAAACAGATAGAACCTCAAATTTATGTTTTAGGAGGTAAACCCATAAGCAACGAGAATAGTCATCGATAAAAGTTACAAAGTACGAGAAACCATCAAATGATACTATAGGGGCAGGGCCCCACACATCTGAATGCCCCAACTCAAAACAAGAAGTAGCACAGCTAACTGAAGGAACATACGTGCTGCGTGTGTGTTTTGACAGCTCACATACATCACAACAAAAATGAAAAACAAAAGACACATCAGGGCAAACAGACAACATCCACTGAGGGCTAGCATGGCCGAGGCGTGCATGCCAAAGCGAGGTCGACGACAAAGCATGGTAAGAGACAGAAGAGGTAGGTGGGCAGGTGGTGGTGGCGGTGGGAGCAGCAGTGGGAGAAGGTAGCTCCAGGTAGTACATCTCACTCCTCTCATATCCCGTACCAATAGTCCTCCCGGATCTCAAGTCCTGAAAAACACAACGATTAAAAAAGAAAGTTACCGAGCAGTCCAAAGTATGAGTAATACTACTAACAGATAATATGTTAAGAGCCAATTGAGGAACAAGAAGAACAGAGTCAAGGTAGAAAGAGAAAGAAAGAGGGACGGTGTCCCGGCTGAGGACATGGGTAACCAATCCATCAGCAAGACGCACGTCCCGGTGGGAGCAGGGAACAACCTGAAGCAGACGGGAAGACGTACCAGTCATATGGTCGGTTGCACCAGAATCAATCACCCAGGGTGACGAATCCTGGTCAACCGTGGTCACTGAGTAAGCAAACGGAATACCTGAGGAAGAGGGGACAGTGGAAGTAGCGGCAGGAGTGGAAGGCTGAGACTGCTGGAACTGCTGAAACTGGGCCAACATCTGACAGAAGTCAGAGGGGTTGGCACCCCAGGTGCGTTCGACAGGCCTGAAAGACTCGACAGTAGCAACAGTATGCCTAGGGACACCACCAGGAGAAGCACGCTCAGAGCCCCGTAGATATGGGTATAGTTGATAACAACGAGTACGGTCATGATATAGACGCCCACAATGAGAGCAAGGGTCAGGTGGACCCGTAGAGCCACGACCACCAGACGGACCACGACCGCCAGACGAAGTAGTGTGTCCTCGACCGCCTCGGCTATGAGTGCTGGAGGTGGGAGGGAGGTAAGAAGCGACAAGAGCCATCTGCTCAGTAGGAAGAGGGGAGGTAGCGCGAGCGCCAGAGAGACTAGATTGCCTCTGCATACGTTTCTCATGCTCTGCAACTATGGAATAGGCTTCAAGAAGATTTGGCAAAGGTGACATCCCCACAATTTGAGCATGGGTAGACTTATAATCGGGGCGAGGCCCCATCTAGAACTGGTATGTCTCTCGTCGCAGTCGTTGTTTCCGAATAAGTGTGATATCATTAGGAGATTCCAGGGCAAAATATTTACAGAATAATAATAATAACTCTGATAGTCTATCCTTACCGCAAAAAGAACTCTTAGGCCGTGGCCGACCACCTCGACCCCTTCCGTGAGAGCCTGAACGTCCTCCACGAGCAGGGGGAGGGAGAGGTAGTAATGGTGCAGAAGAGTACTGGAGAAGGGCCGGTGAGGGAGGTCCGGTAGTATCAGGAGGGGGTGAAACCTTTAGCAGCATGGAACACACATCAGATAATGAGGAAGTAGCAACAGACGAGAGGATTTGAGCCCGAATATCATGGCAATACCGACTGCTTCCTTTTGAGCGCTAGGCAACGAGATCCGTAGTAAGGGGCTGATGTTGGATCCAGGCTTCAACCAGTGACTTGGCCCGAGCAACAAATGAGGTTAAGTCGGTAGCACCGCCAGTGTCAATAGTCTGAAGATCTGTGATAATGTCATACAGGTGTTGGAGACTGTCCTTGTCGGAGTAAAGGGAATGAAGCTCATCCCGCATTGCCTTGATCGTCTCGTGATAAATGTCCATGCGGTAAGGTTCGCCATCAAGGGAGTTGAGAAGTCAAGTCTGAACACGACCATCGTCACACAACTAGTCATCAGTAGGTGCAGAAGGAGGGTCCTTGGTGAGATGATGCAGAAGTCCTTTGGACTGAAGTACCCATCTGACATAATGCACCCATTCAACAAAGTTCTTCTTCCCAGTAAGGGAGATGGTGGTGATCCTCAACTCGTCACACAGCTCAGGAGCAGGAACCAAGTGGGTTGAAGTAGAAGAGTCAGTAGAGGAACCCATGGCGTTACCATCTGGCGGCTAGAGGAAGCGGCTAGGCGACACGACCTGGTTGGCGGCTAGGTGACACGACCTGACGGCTAGAAAAAAACGGATAGGCAGGCACAACAGACCGATCTTTGCAGACTAGGACAGAGGTCGCGACAACAAATTTTGGCGAACCAGCACAACACAGGCTGTAAGAGCAACAACGAACAGAAGACAAACCGCCGGCAAGCAGCAGACAGGAATCAACGAGCGCATCAGACTGAGGAGCAGTAAGTAGAGTGGAGACCACGACAAGAGCAAAAGGCCGACAAGCAATGCATGAGTCCGCAAAAATAGGAGGAAGAAGTCCGCACGAGACCGCATCGAACATGAGACAAAGGCGCAAGCAGCAAGCACGAGTAGTGGAGACCGCGAGCCGCGGCGAGGAAGAAGTCCGCACGGTAAGGAGCAAGATAGGCCGGCGACTAAGGCAGAAGTCGTGCGCGGCCTGAGTAGAAGAGAACCAACAATCGAGGAGAGGCGGTTTGAGATGCAGAAGGAACTCGGGCGAACACAATCCAGCAGCAGTCTTCAAGGCACAACAGACAGAGCAACGAGCAGAGATGACACCGCGGCGGACTGAGCGACTAATAGAAAGAAGACCGCGACGAGCTGAAGAGAGGCCGTGCTACGAAAAAAGAGACAAACCGCGGCAGGCGCGAAAGAGCAGACCGCTGCGGCTAAAGAGACAAACCGTGGCAGGGGAGCAAGCGACAAGGAAGCCCGTTGAAAGATATTGTACCTAAACACCTAGAGGGGAGGTGAATAGGTGACTTGAATCTTTTTAACTTTTTATGGCAGCAATCAGTTTCTAACACAGATTTATATCTACTTTTGCACATCAATTACACAGCAATCACAGAATATCACAGCACACAGTAGACACACTGTTTTATAGTGGTTCCCCAAGGTTTGGGTACATCCACTTTCCCCCTTCGCCTATCTAGCAGTGTACTAGATTCGGCCCAACTTCTCCACTATCTCAGAACCCAAAACAGGTTCCTACAGCTCAGGCTCAAGGCCCTACAACTCAGCTTCTTCACAAAGCCTACACTCAGCCACCAAGGCCTACACTCAGCCACCAAGGCCTACACTCAGCCACCAAAGCCTACACTCAGCCACCAAGGCCTACACTCAGAGATTTCAATCTCCTACACTCAGGCACTCAAGCCCTACACTCAGCCTTTATAATTATAGGCTTACAAGACTCAGATCCAAAGGATCCTACAAGAAAATATGAATACAATAATGTTAACTCAGCAACTCAGAGACAAGAGAGTAGAGTTGTGAGTTTCTTGATGAGTTCTTGGAAGAACTCAGCTGAAATCAATCTGACTTAGCTTTCTTCAAAGCTTCTTGAATGTAGAACTCAATTAGATTGACCTCTTCTGCAGTTGATCCCTGATCTCTGCTACTTAAGATTCAGAATAAATCTGAACCCTTCTTCTCAGCCTGGTTCCAACGACTGATTTCTTGGATGGAGCTCTCTCTCTCCAACTTCTTAGATCTTCACTTGATAGCTAGATCTTCTTTAGATGATCACTTGATCTGAACTTTTACCACTTCAACAACAGTTTCTGTAGACTGTATAAGCCTATTTATAGGCCTACTTCATGGTAATCGGCTGGTCCGGTCCATAACTGAATTCTGACAACTCTGACAGGTGCAGTAGACCGGCTGGAATGGCAGCTGTCAAGTCATCCAGTCAGTTCTTGAAAATTCTGTAACTGTCTAAGAGTGTCGAGACTGTCTGTCTATAAGTGTCGACACTTATAGACCAAGTGTCGACACAAGTTGTCTAAGTGTCGACACTAGCCTACAAGGTGTCGACACAACTCCTTGTGTTGTAGATTTTATATCTCGACACTGCTTCTTCTTCATGTGTCGACACTGAAATTGAGTGTCGACACAAGTACTTGTACTTCAGTATTTTGCTGAATTCTTCTAAGTGTCGACACAACACCTTTGTGTCGACACATCTTCATATGTGTTGAATCTGTTAAGTGTCGACACTTCTTCTTGGTGTCGACACATGTCTTCAGTGTTGATACTTGCTGAGTGTCGACACATTGCTCTGGGTGTCGACACATTCTTCTTCTGTTGAGACTCTGGCTGAGTGTCGACACATCTCCTTAGTGTCGACACTTGTACTTAGAAATTTCTGAACTTTGCTAAGTGTCGACACAGCTCCTTGTGTCGACACTTTCTTCAAGTGTTGAGTCTTCAGCTAAGTGTCGACACATTGTTCTGGGTGTCGACACTTTCTTCAAGTGTTGAGTCTTCAGCTGAGTGTCGACACATTGGTTTGGGTGTCGACACTTGTACTTAGTCTCTGCTGACTTTTGCTGAGTGTCGACACAACCTCCAAGTGTCGACACTATTTGATGTAGACACAGTTTCACTGGGTGTCGACACAACTGCTAAGTGTCGACACTGCTTCACTGCACTTTTCTTCACTGAGTGTCGACACAGCTCTTTGTGTCGACACTTTCTGTCTGGTGTCGACTCTGCATCCCTGGTGTCGACACAATGACTCCAAGTGTCGACACAGCTTGCCTGGGTGTCGACACAGGTATTCTTAAGTGTCGACACTTTCCCTCTGGGTGTCGACACATGGACTTAGAAACTTTTTCTTCTTTCCTGTAAATACTTAGCCTGCACAAGTAAACTCAAAACACATCAAATACATTTTGATGTATATCATTGAGTTGGGTGATGCTTCTTCAAATCAGGTACATTAGAACCAATGTACCCAACAATCTCCCCCTATTTGGAGAAGTCATAACCCTTAGTCAATGATATACACCATACAGAATAAAATCATAACATGATGTATAGCAGGAATATATAACAGGGCAAACATAAACATGTATTAAACAAACATGTACACATAGATAGCATCTCAGAACAATTATGAAATAAATTTATCACATAGCAAATTTATCACACAGCACATTGTTCCAATACTTTATCATATTCATATTTCAAAAGTTTACAGAATGTTTTACACCAAAAGATTACATAGTAAACTTAAAAAAAATTTCTATGCTATTTTTGTTCTGCATCTTTGATCACTATTCCTTTTCCTGACTGAATCTTGGCTTGCATAGGAGCTTCAGCATCTTCAGTTTCAGCAGGCTTCTTCTCTTTCAGCTCCTTCTTCTTAAGTTCTTCAGCTTTGATCTTTTGTCTTTCAAAATAATGATAAGGCTTGAGAAAGTACTTGCTAGGCTCCTGGGCAGTAGGAGGTAGCTTTCCCATCTTGGCCTTTCTTCTATATTGGATTATAGCCTCCTGCCTTGTCTCATGCTTTCTCCATTCAGCTTCAGAAAACCACTTGTTCCTGTCATGCACATTATCTTTTGCAGCTTTCCAGGCAGTCAAAATAATGTTCCTAGAGGTGGGGCTCCACTGCTCAAAGTCAGGTCTCTGTTCAGCTTGCTCCCTAAACCTCTTTTTAGACAATCTGGTCTCTTCTTCTTTCTGCAGAGCTTCTTGCATAGATTCAGATATTGGCTGAACAACTTTCTCTATAATGACATTGTCCTTGCCCCCAGGTGGGCTATACATGGACTGTATATCAGCATGGATCATGTCAAAATCTGGTGGAGGATAGATAACTTGAGCTACTTCAGGTTGCTCACCTCCAAGATATGCATGATGTATTCCAGATTCTGCAACATTATCATCATCACAAAGAGGAGGATATCCAAGAGTTGCTCTGATAGAATTAGATATCCAATTAGCATGATCAGAGCTGGCATTGACTAACACTCTCTCCCCCTTTATGACTTCTCTTTCTATGTGATCTCTCACATCATCTTTTTGAAATCTCACTTGGTTATCCAAATAATTGACTCCATCTTTAAAGAAAGGTTTTAACCTTTGGAGTTTGTCAGTGATGATCTTCTGTGAGTCTTGGATGACAGTCTTAACAGCAGTTATTTCTTCTTGGAATACTTTGTCAAATTCTGCTTTAGCAGCAGCAGTAGAAGTAGGCAAGCCAGCAGCTATGTTCTTCATCTCTGTAACAATTGCATTATGGGAAGCAGTTAAGTTATCATTCATCCTAATTTGATTTTTAAGTACATACCCTTGCTTCTGTGCAATGTCATCTACTTGAACTTTGATCTTTTCTTGATGAGTAGCCAAGTATACCACTGCATTCCCTCCCTTGTGGAAGCAGTCTGTCATCTCCTTTTTATTAAGATTCATCTCAAATCTTATAGACTTTATATCCTGGGGCAAATCAAACTGCAATGATTTCTGCCCTTCATTCACATACTTCTCAATGGCCTGCCTGTTCTCATCAAGTTTAATTTGCATTGCAACCATTAAAGCACTATAATCAACAATTGGAGCTGACTGTGATATAGGCTGTGGAGTAACAGTTTGGAGAGCCTTCTTATAACTTTGGCTCCTTCTTTTAAATACTTGAAATTTTCTTTTCTTAGCCCTTGTAGCTTCTTCACCTTCAGAGGCTGAAGTACTTGCTATCTCTACCCTCTCCTTAGGTAGCTCCTCAATTGCTGGTTGTTTCTCAGGTTCATGCCTTGCAGGCTCTTCAACATGTACTGCTTGCTCCCCCTCAACTGGAGCATTCTCCTCTTCAGCAGCAGTTTCTTTGTCAAAATCAGTTTGATCCAGGTTAAGGAACAGATCTTCCATTGTGTATTCTTGTGGAGAATGGGCAGGAGAAATTCTGTGCTCATCTACCACTGGATCAGATACAATTTGAACTGTAACAGATGTGTCCTCCATGACAACATCTGGAACTTGACTATGAATCTGTGGTTGCTGATAAACATCAGACAAATCAGTATGCTCTAATGGAAAATCTAAAGCATTAAGCTCAGTGATTACCTCTAGAATTGTGTTTGTAGCTTGCTCACTCTCAAGAGGAGTGAGTTCTTCCACAACTAGTGGCTCCCCCTGGATTTGTTCCTAGTGTAAGGGGCTAGCTGGTGGTAGCTGCCCCTGCCTCTCAGCAACTTCTTGTTGAGCAGTAGACTTTTCAACAGTCTCTTCTTCATTCTCATCAGGTGAGAAAACAACTTGCTCTTCACTTTCAGAGCTGCTAGTTGGATCCTGAGCCACTGTAACAGCTTTCTTCTTCTTCTTCTTTTGAGGTGATACTTTCTCAGGAACTATCTTCTCAGGGGTTGACATCTCTTTAGACAACACCCTGTCCCATCTAGAGAATATCCTCATATCCATTTTCCTCATATGATTTATTTTACTCCCAGCAGCTTGACCCATAACTTCTGGTATAGTACCAGCAAGGTAAAGACTTAAGATCCTGCCTAAGTTGGGCTTCTTCAGGCTTTCCTTGATCTTCTCAAAAATCACTACAGACCAGTCAGTTTTCAGATTGAAGATTATCCTGGTCATAATGCTGAACATATGGGCAGATACCCTATCATGCCCTCCAGGTTTGCTTAAAATCACTTTGCCAACAATTTCTGACATGAATTTCCCTTGGCTGTTCATGCCTTTTCTATTGAAAACAGATCCAATTTTCATTTTAGAATCTAGTCCACACCAAGTTAGAGCTTCTCTGGTCTTTAAAGCAGTAACTTCATCTTCTTCTTTAGTTCTTGGTAACTGTAGTACTTTCCTCAAACTTTTAGGTGACACCTTCACCTTTTCACCATGGACCCTGGACTTGATCTTGAATCCAGTGTCGTCTAGGGTTGCTTCATTAAGGAATTCCAAGACTTCCTTCTTCCAGATCTTTGTGGGCTCAGAAACAAGAAATTCCAACCCTGAGTCTGCAACCAGGGTTATCACGTTCTTGATTTCCGGGTCTGCATCTCCAAATGCGTCGCGCACCAGTTCATACCCTTCGTTGACGTTCTCCTCAAGCTTTGGCGCCATTAGGGTTTGAAGAATTTGAACTGAGAGAAGAGAGGTGTCGACACACAAGTTTTGGTCTCGAAACTTTTGAAAGCGTGTCGACAGACAAAGGCAAAATCCTATTTATACCTTTCTAGGTTTGAAGATGAAAAGGCGGGCAGCTAACTTAAATTGTGTCGACACTGTCGATAAGTGTCGACACTGACTTATAATGTCTCGACACCTATGTGTCGACACAAGTTTAGTCAACAGATTAAATGTGTCGACACTTGTTTATGTGTCGACACCACTTAACTCGACACATAGTCGAGACTTTACTTAGATAATTCTGAGTAAACAGTATGTGTCGACACCACCTTGGTTGTGTCGACACCAACTTGTCATGTGTCGACACTAATTTCCTGAAGTGTCGACACCAACTTGTCATGTGTCGACATTAATTTCCTGAAGTGTCGACACCAACTTCCTAGATGTGTCGACACCTTTTTCCTGAAGTGTCGACACCACTATTCTGTGTCGACACAGAGATCTCTGTGTGTCGACACCTTTTGACTTAGCCATTTTTATAAACTTATTCTAAGTTTATCATTCCTAGTTCAATTTTAAACCTATTGAACTTAGTTTCTTCTAAAGGCTTAGTATACATATCAGCTAATTGATTATCAGTTTTAACATATTCCAGTAAAATATCTTCTTTCTCTACATGCTCCCTAAGAAAATGATATTTTATTTCAATATGTTTAGTTCTACTATGAGAAACAAGGTTATGTGCAATTGATATAGCACTTGTAGAATCACAAAAGAGTGGAGTTCTACTTACCTGAATTCCATAGTCCTCAAGCTGATGTTGTATCCACAGAAATTGAGCACAGCAACTTCCAGCAGCCACATATTCTGACTCTGCAGTGGAGATAGCCACACTTGTTTGCTTCTTGCTACTCCATGAAATCAGTCTTCCACCTAGGAATTGACAGGTTCCAGTTGTGCTTTTTCTGTCTTCTTTGCATCCTGCAAAGTCTGCATCTGAATAACCTGTTAGTTCAAAATCCCCATTTCTAGGGTACCAGAGGCCTAGATAAGGAGTGCCCTTTAGATATCTCAATATTCTTTTGACTGCTGTCAAATGAGACTCTTTACGACAGGCTTGATACCTTGCACAGACACATGTAGCATACATGATATCTGGTCTACTTGCAGTCAAGTATAATAGGGAGTCAACTATCCCTCTATACAAGGTTTCATCTACAGGTTTCCCTGCATCATCCTTGCTAAGAGACATACTAGACCCCATAGGAGTCTTCATGGTACTGGATGAATTCATACCATACTTCCTTATGCGTTCTAGGGTGAACTTGGACTGGCAAATGGATAAACCATTCTCAGTCTGTCTTACTTGGAGACCCAAGAAGAACTTTAGCTCTCTCATACTACTCATCTCAAATTGACCTTGCATTAGTTTTGCAAACTTTTTGCAAAGACTACTTTCAGTAGACCCAAATATAATGTCATCTACATATATTTAGACTAGTATTACTTTGCCTCTGGATTCCCTAAGGAATAGAGTCTTGTCTATTTTCCCCCTTGTGAACTTATTCTCAATGAGGAAACTAGACAGGGTTTCATACCAAGCCCTAGGAGCTTGCTTTAACCCATATAAAGCTTTCCTAAGTCTATAGACATAATTAGGTAGAGTTGAATCAACAAAACCTGATGGCTGTTCCACATAGACTTCCTCTTTTAGATTACCATTTAGAAATGCTGACTTGACATCCATTTGGTAGACTTTAAATCCTTGAAAGGTTGCATATGCCAGGAACATTCTTATGGCTTCCAGTTTAGCTACTGGAGCAAAGGTTTGATCAAAATCAATACCTTCTTCCTGCCTATATCCTTTAGCAACCAATCTTGCTTTGTTCTTAATGATGACTCCATGCTCATCCATCTTGTTCCTATAGATCCACTTGGTCCCAATTATGTTGTGGTTTTTATGTTTAGGAACAAGCTCCCATACCTTGCATCTCTTGAACTGATTCAGCTGGATGATCTCTAAGATGCCTATTTGCTGGAAGCATCCTGACTTCAGGTTGAACTTCTTCAACTTCTCCATCTTGCTGTACTCCTTGGACTTCTTCTGCATTAGGTACATGTAGTACTCCCCCTGGACAACAGCCACTGTCTTCTACTTGCTGCCTTGTAGTAGGTTCTTCTTCTATAGTGAGCTTGTCCATCTTCTTAGTTATACTTGTGGGTCTGCATACACTACTAGACAACTTATTGTTAATAAGTCTAGTTTCATCAAATACTACATGTACAGTCTCTTCTACAACTTGTGTAGACAAGTTGTAGACTCTATAAGTTTTACTGTTGTTGCTGTACCCAACAAAAATTCCCTCTTGGGACTTGGCAGCAAACTTAGTCAAGTAAGACTTTCCATTGTTAAGTATGAAGCATTTACAACCAAAGATCTTGAAGTAGGATAGGTTTGGTTTCCTGCCTTTCACTACCTCATAGGGGGTCTTGTTGTGGCTTTTAGTTATAGTAGCCCTATTAATAACATGACATGCAGTATTAACTGCTTCAGCTCAGAAATATTCTGGTAGTGATGTATCACTTAATAGAGTCCTAGCAGCCTCAATCAAGGTTCTATTCTTCCTCTCAGCAATGTCATTTTGCTGAGGTGTTCTTGGTGAAGAAAACTCTTGAAATATCTCAAAGTTTTCACATAGTTTTGTCATGCTATCAGACTGAAATTCAGTACCATGGTCACTTCTTATTTTGACCACAGTACTAGCTAGTTCATTCTGAATCTGTTTGACAAAGCTATAGAAGACACTAGGTGTTTCAGATTTCTGTCTTAGAAAGAACACCCAGGAAAACCTTGAGTAGTCATCTACAACTACAAAGGTATAGACCTTCCTACCCAGGCTGTGAACTGGCATTGGACCAAAGAGATCCATATGCAAGAGGTATAAACTTCTCACAGCATCTTTGTTTTCAATGCTTCTAAAGGTAGATCTAGTCTGCTTGCCCTTTTGACAAGCTGAGCAAATACCATCTTTAATACACTTAACTTGAGGACCATTCCTCACTAACTCTTTACTAAAGAGTTTGTCAATTGTCTTGTAGTTTAGATGGGCTAGCCTCTTGAGCCATTTGACACAATGGGAGACTGTCTCATCAGCTACAAGACATACTTGAGAACCATTGGTCTCACACATAATGTCTAGGCAGTAGACATTCCTCTTTCTATAACCTGTCAAAATGATCTCTTGATATGACAACCATCCTTAACAAATGAGATGTCATATCTTACATCACTTAATTGACTTATACTAATTAGGTTGTGTTTCAAACCTTTAACATAAGCCACTTGAGTAATGGTAACTAAGTTACTAGAAATGTTACCAAACCCTTTGATGATTCCTTTTTCAGAACCACCAAAGGTAACTTTAGGACCATCTTTGATTGGAGTGTAGTCCTTTAGCAATTCCATTGTTCCAGTCATATGTCTGGAACATCCACTGTCCAAGTACCATATAGGGGCATGACCACTTGGACTCACCTGCAAAACAGATTAGTGAACCTTATAACCCAAAGAATTCTTGGGTCCTTGGTACTGGTTAGTTTGCATCCTAACAAAGCTACCTGCAGGCTTTCCAACAGGCAGTTTGCTACTCACTTTGGCACTAGCATTGTGCCAACAGTCCATTGCAAAGTGGTCTACCTTGCCACAACACCAACACTCAAACTTATTGTACCTTTGCTTAGGTACAGTCTTTGCTGTTTTATCTACAACAGACTTGTTGAGAGTTGGGGCTTTGCCCTTGGACTTGGACTTGGACTGAACAGTCCTTGCAGGTTTAGTAAATCTCAGTCCAGCTTTGCCTTTGTGATGAACAAATTCATCAATTAAGGGCAGAACTGACTTAGGTTTAGAAAACCTAGCAACTAAGTCTTTCTCCTTCTGAAGATTAATCTCCAGATTCTTGATTTGATCATTCTTAAATGATATAGTTCCCATCTGAATCACAGTTATGTGCTTCAGTCTGGCTATCTCATTAAGCTTTTGATCAAATAACTTCTCAAACTCAGTTGCAGCAGCTTTGAGATTAGCAATTTCCTTTGCCTGACTTTTGGCTAGGGACTTGCTTTTCTTATAAGCTTGCAACAGAACTTTATATTCATCTATCAACTGATGAATATCCTCTTCAGACTCAGATGCACTCTCATCATTTGATGATGATGAATCTGATTCTGTACTGCCACAAGAAATTGAACTAAAGGAACAATGTTGTACCTTACTAGGTTCTGGCTGCTCCAGGATTTTGTCACTTTCTGTCAATGCCATTAGCCCTTGACATTGACTGTCCTCTTGTTCATATATAGAATTCATAATCTGCATGAACTCTTCTTCTTCCTCCTCAGCAAACAGTCCTATATATGCCTCAGCATCTGACTCAGTTTCTGATGAAGATAAATCTGACAGGCTCTTGTCCTTTTTGGCAACAAAAGACTTTTCTTTCTTGCCCTTGTATTGAGTCCTTTTCTTGTCACTAGACTCCTTCCTCTTCTCTGGACAATCTGCAACAACATGCCCTTGTCTATTACAGCAATAACATACTATTTTTGAGTGTTGATTTGCTAGACTTGGACTTTTTCCTGTCTTTCTTTCAAGACTTTTTATTCTGATTATAGTCTTCCTTTCCCTGTGAAGTAGATGGCTTTGTCCTCCACTGTTTCTTCTTTAAGAATTTCTGAAAATGTCTTGTGAAGGCAGCAAAGTCCTCATCACTTTCACTGCTTTTAGATTTTCTGCTGACTGACTCATCTGACTCAGATTCAGCTGCTTTTGGTGGTGGAGTTGGTGACTTACCTCTGTACTTTCTGGGGGCTTCTGTCTTGAAGGCCACTGTCCTTTCTTTGTGTTCATTTCTTGTAGATTTCTCCTCTTCTTTCCTCACCATTAACTGCATTTCATAGGACAGCAATTTGCCAAACAGTGTTGGTGGAGGAATTTCTCCCAACTTTGTCATTTCCCTAATGACACAGATCTTGGTGTCCCAATTTTTTGTTAGGGACCTTAGAAACTTATCATTGAGTTCGTAATTACTGAACTTTCTGTCATAGGACATGAGCTCATTCACAATCCTGTAGAACTTCTTATAGCACTCAGTTATGCTATCAGCCTTACCTTGTCTAAAACTTTCATATTCTTGGTTTAGCAAGGATTTTCTGTCTTGTCTTACTTCTTCAGAACCTTCCATATACACAATAAGAGTATCCCACATTTCTTTAGCTGTCTTACAGTGTATCAAATTCTGAAAAGTTGCATCATCTATAGCACTGACAATAATGTTTTGAGCCCTCTTATCCATAGTGGTTTGAACAATTTCATCCTTTGTCATTTCAGAGAAATCTTTAGGTGTTCTCTGATTTGCATCTAAGACTGACACCTTCATGGGCACATAAGACCCTTCTTTCACTGTGATATAAATCCTAGGGTCTGAGGCTTCCATAAAAAGTCTCACTCTTTCCTTCCAGATACCAAAGATCTCTTTTCTACATATGAGTAACTTCATGGATCCCAATTCCTTGTGATTCTCAGTGGAACCCATGGTTCTTGATTTTCTTGATTCTGTAATTGACTTAGACTGAATCTGCCAACAGGATCTACTCAGACAGTTATGTCCTTTTTTGAGTAACCTCGCTTTGATACCACTTGAAAGATATTGTACCTAAACACCTAGAGGGGGGGTGAATAGGTGACTTGAATCTTTTTAACTTTTTATGGCAGCAATCAGTTTCTAACACAGATTTATATCTACTTTTGCACAGCAATTACACAGCAATCACAGAATATCACAGCACACAGTAGACACATTGTTTTATAGTGGTTCCCCAAGGTTTGGGTACATCCACTTTCCCCCTTCGCCTATCTAGCAGTGTACTAGATTCGGCCAAACTTCTCCACTATCTCAGAACCCAAAACAGGTTCCTACAGCTCAGGCCCAATGCCCTACAACTCAGCTTCTTCACAAAGCCTTCACTCAGCCACCAAGGCCTACACTCAGAGATTTCAATCTCCTACACTCAGGCACTCAAGCCCTACACTCAGCCTTTATAATTATAGGCTTACAAGACTCAGATCCAAAGGATCCTACAAGAAAATATGAATACAATAATGTTAACTCAGCAACTCAGAGACAAGAGAGTAGAGTTGTGAGTTTCTTTATGAGTTCTTGGAAGAACTCAGCTGAAATCAATCTGACTTGGCTTTCTTCAAAGCTTCTTGAATGTAGAACTCAATTAGATTGACCTCTTCTGCAGTTGATCCCTGATCTCTGCTACTTAAGATTCAGAATAAATCTGAACCCTTCTTCTCAGCCTGGTTCCAACGGCTGATTTCTTGGATGGAGCTCTCTCTCTCCAACTTCTTAGATCTTCACTTGATAGCTAGATCTTCTTTAGATGATCACTTGATCTGAACTTTTACCACTTCAACAACAGTTTCTGTAGACTGTATAAGCCTATTTATAGGCCTACTTCATGGTAACCGGCTGGTCCGGTCCATAACTGAATTCTGACAACTCTGACAGGTGCAGTAGACCGGCTGGAATGGCAGCTGTCAAGTCATCCAGTCAGTTCTTGAAAATTCTGTAACTGTCTAAGAGTGTCGAGACTGTCTGTCTATAAGTGTCGACACTTATAGACCAAGTGTCGACACAAGTTGTCTAAGTGTCGACACTAGCCTACAAGGTGTCGACACAACTCCTTGTATTGTAGATTTTATATCTCGACACTGCTTCTTCTTTATGTGTCGACACTGAAATTGAGTGTCGACACAAGTACTTGTACTTCAGTATTTTGCTGAATTCTTCTAAGTGTCGACACAACACCTTTGTGTCGACACATCTTCATATGTGTTGAATCTGTTAAGTGTCGACACTTCTTCTTGGTGTCGACACATGTCTTCAGTGTTGATACTTGCTGAGTGTCGACACATTGCTCTGGGTGTCGACACATTCTTCTTCTGTTGAGACTCTGGCTGAGTGTCGACACATCTCCTTAGTGTCGACACTTGTACTTAGAAATTTCTGAACTTTGCTAAGTGTCGACACAGCTCCTTGTGTCGACACTTTCTTCAAGTGTTGAGTCTTCAGCTAAGTGTCGACATATTGTTCTGGGTGTCGACACTTTCTTCAAGTGTTGAGTCTTCAGCTGAGTGTCGACACATTGGTCTGGGTGTCGACACTTGTACTTAGTCTCTGCTGACTTTTGCTGAGTGTCGACACAGCCTCCAAGTGTCGACACTATTTGATGTAGACACAGTTTCACTGGGTGTCGACACAACTGCTAAGTGTCGACACTGCTTCACTGCACTTTTCTTCAATGAGTGTCGACACAGCTTCTTGTGTCGACACTTTCTGTCTGGTGTCGACTCTGCATCCCTGGTGTCGACACAATGACTCCAAGTGTCGACACAGCTTGTCTGAGTGTCGACACAAGTCTTCTTAAGTGTCGACATTTTCCCTCTGGGTGTCGACACATGAACTTAAAAACTTTTTCTTCTTTCCTGTAAATACTTAGCCTGCACAAGTAAACTCAGAACACATCAAATACATTTTGATGTATATCATTGAGTTGAGTGAGGCTTCTTCAAATCAGGTACATTAGAACCAATGTACCCAACACCCGTGACAAGGAAGCAAACCGTGGCGGACACAGAACAGGACGCACGGTGGGTCCCAACAGCGAAATCTATAAAAACGATGAGAAACGGGTCCAAAAGAGGAGGGAGCAGCACATGGAGAATCGAGCGGCCAGACGATTTTTTATCCGCCAAGGGATGCGGATAGGAAGTCGCACAGAGGTTTGCAGGTAGAAGAAGTCTATCCGCCGAGGAGTTGCGGTTAGCAAACCACATAGAGTGCTGCAATTAGAGAATTAGAGACCACACAGAGGGATCGTTTGCTTTGATACCATGTAGAGAAGTGCACGAACGATGAAGGAAAAACAGTAAAACCTTGTATATCCTTGTTGAGTATGTAAATACAATGTATGAGTACATATATATATAGGGAGAGGAGAGTGAGAGAAGTCTCATATACAAGGTGTGAGACTAATACAAGAATAGAAGAAGCTACACTAAATGGGTCAATACATGAGCCTTTACATGTTCTTTTCTAACAGTATCCTCCGACCATTCCTCAGACATCTCTACCGATGTTCTATGGCGCGCTTGTAATAGGAAGTTGGGAGGAATATGGGATGGAGATGGGCGACAATGAGGGTAACTGAGGAAAACAAGAAAGAAAAGATAATGCTCAGGAGTTACACGTAGGTTAGCAAAGTCGCCTCCACAGATGACCGACGGATCAAGGAAGAAGTCTCCAAATTCTGTGGTGACATGTAAACCATCTCATATACTCATATCAATAAACAAAATGACACTAGTCATGACCGGGATCTCGCAATCATGATTGTAACAACTCAACCTCCACAATATCAGAGGTATTATCTGCTTTGGTTCATTCGAACCCATATTAGGTTAAACAACACAATTTTACCCTTTTTCCATAGGTAACCTATGGGTACTTTCTAAAAGTTGACCCATCCTAGGATTACTCACACTGGAGTACGCTTAACTATGAAGTTTTTCCAACACAATTCCACTAATTGCTCCAAAATGCTACTCTGATATTTAGGGTTATGAGTTATTACTTAAGCACATCATTTTTCCCTCCAACTCTGTTGTAGGGTTGAGCATATTATTCGAAACTCGAAAGTCGCTCAAAACTCGCTTGAATATTGAGTCGAATCGGAATTGGTTAAAATTGATTCAACTCAATTTGAGTCGATTCAATTTAACTTAAATTTGATTTCGAGTCGATTTCGAGCCAGTCCTGAATCGCTCGAATATGATTTGAATCAGCTCGAATTAATTTAAAATATTATGTATATATTAATATATTCTTATTTTATTATTAAAAACAATAAAATTTAAACCTAAATGAGAAGAATGAAAGCTTTAAGTTTCATTTGCTAAATTTATAGGTTACCCAATTTAATTGAGTCAACAAGGAATAATGAGAAAATTGCTCAATTTCGAGCCGACTCGATTTGATTTCGAGCCGACTCGGAATTGAGTCATTTCGAGTCGAGCCGTCTCGAACCGAAATCGATTTTGATTTTGAGTCGATTTTGAGTCAAAAATTTCGATTTCGATCCGAGCCAAAATTGCTCGAACTCGACTCGATATCAACCCTACTCCGATGTGAGGTTTGATTCGTTCTTGCATCTTCTTTCACCTAGAAGCATGACATCCTAGAAGTATGTTAGAAATTGTTTTGTTTGGGCTTCACTGCAACCAAAAACATTATCTTCCCTCATTAGAAAGCTCTCATCGAATTTATGATGTTACAGCTTACAAACTTCCAAATGTTTCATTCTCGAACATGTCGTACTGTAGAAGGTCTGGCTTTGATACCATTTGTAACGACTCAGCTCCCACAATATCTAAAGTATTATCTGCTTTGGTTCATCTCAGCTCATACTGAGCTAATTTACATAATTTTGTCATTTTCCACGTGTAGCCTACGAGCACTTCCTAGGAGGTCACCATCTTAGGATTACTCCCACCGGAGAACGCTTTAATATAGATTGTTTCAATATAACTCCACCAATTTCTCCAAAATGCGTCTCTTATAGTTTGGGTTCTAAATTATTACTTAAGCTCATTAACTTTCTCTTCAATTCCAATGTGAGATTCGGTTTATTCTTGCATCTTGTTTCACCAAAAGCCTGTCATCCTCGAAACCTACCAGGAGCTGCTTTGTAAGTGCTTCAATGTCTACAAAAACACTTTTCTCCCTCATCGAATTCAGGATATTATAATGATGATTGTCAAATCTCCCTAAAAAGAAGGAAATAAATAGACATAAAATATGCCTCTGTTGCTCTTGAAGTGACCATGGACTCGGATCGTCCATCTGATGATACTAAATATGACAATGCTCCTTTTGAGTTGATAGCTTGTTTTTATTCCGATTCTACAACCTCTCCCTCCAAACATATGCACCCACGATTAGGACCTCTCGAGAAGAACGAGGAAAGAGGAAGTTTTCGAACATCTCGTTCAGTCCAATCCTTAAGCATACATGGATTTTTTCCCGCTCCTTAGACCACAACATTTCTTTTGATTTGTTAATAAATTAGTAGCTTTAATAATTTAGATGCCAGTCTCAATCATATGGGACAATTTCATATTATGATATGTTAGTGCTCTCTTTATTGTCAATAATTTCTAATATTTAAGTTCTATTGGTCTTTCTAATAATATTCCTTAAGCTTCATTTCAGCAAATCTTAAAGGATTGGTTAAGAGAGGAACAATAACACAGGAAAAAATGAACAGGTCCCTGTCAATTCTCAAGGGCGTTCTGGACTACACAGACTTCAAATATGCTGATATGGTTATAGAGGTAAACTTAAGTGCTTTCTTATAACAGTTTGGCCAATTTGGATACAATTGTTTAACTGAAAGAAATCTTTGAACCTTTTATTCTCATACACTCCATTACTTTTTTCCTAAAAACAATCCCAATTATTTCTTTTAGGCTGTAATTGAAGACGCTCCTCTAAAACAGTCCATTTTTAATGAAGTTGAAAAGTTATGTCCTCCACATTGCATTTTGGCAACAACAACTTCGACTATTGATTTAAATATTGTTGGTAAGAATACAAATTGTCAGGATCGCATAATTGGAGCACATTTCTTCAGGTCTGTTATTTTCTTGACTGTATATTCCCTACTTTAAAATGCATAACGAGTAGTGAGTGCTCTTTGCTTGTGGATTGTGGTTAAGTAAATGTATGATAGGAAAATTACTGTTTATAGGCAAAGCTTACTGCAAGTCCAGTGGGTATAAACATCCAGAAGAGACTGCACCGAAGATTCTGATAATAAGTCATTATTAAATAGATTTAATTCCATGATTATGATGTCAAGTGCATTATCTAATTTTATACTTTATCACTCCCTTCTGAACTAGTCAAGAAAACCAACTATGATGATAAGATAATTTCATGGTGCACTTTTAACAAGTCTTTGTTGCAAGTATATTTATACTTGAATAGTGAGCACCAGATTCTCAAAGATCTTAGAACAATCGAATGAACATGACATACACCAGCATAAATTTCTACTTGTGAAAATACTTTTGTGTGTGTGAAGAACTACGCATATTAATCTTAAGACAGTGCTTAATGACAGTGTTACTATTTATTAGCAAGGTCTAGTATCATCACAAAATAAGAAGAAAAGTAGTTTATATTGGATCTTCAATTTTGTCTAGAATTTTTTGAAATTTGTTTTTTTGAATGCATAAAATGTGTTGCTTGTTAGAGATGCGGAGACTGTTGAAGATTTTTGGTCCATCCACTGACACAGCTTGGCCGAGAGGAGAGAGGTGGGGTGGGGTGGAGTGTGGCGGGGAGCATATGTAACCATATAATTCATCTGTATGAATGGCAATTTTTTATATTTGTGTAACCTAACAAGAAAAGCAATAAGAAACCCTAATATAGCTTCCATGTGTGAAGACCCAAATTCCCGGGCTTCCCAATTGATTTCAAGAATTGAACAACATTTCAATAAAAGAGTCGCATCATATCTAGGTATAGTACAAAGAACATACAAAACAGTATTTTATTCATTTATTTATTTATTGTTACAACATTTAATAAAAGAAAATTAACATGAGTACTACTTATATTCAATACAGAAGTCACAATACGGATCTCTACACGAGTCCTTATACTTTTGGTGAACCTCCCCAATGCCTACGAAGATCTTTAGTCATACCTTCACTAGTTCTTCTGGAGGACTCCTCTTAGGAGCACTGGGAGACGCTCTTGTTGCCTAAAAATAGGACTACAATGAGTTAGTCATAAAAATTATGACTATGTGAGATAAATATTTCATGAATTGTCGTACATGCAAATAATGAGGATGATAATAATATGCATACAGTACAATAAAACAATTATTTGATTATTCTCAACACTGATCCTTAAATTACCTCTTAATTTTAGTTACATAAAATGAGAAATGCTCTGGTGATGCAAACTTGAATTGGGCCCCACCCCCGAAGGGTGTAATTGTATGCTCACCCCTACTGGTGAATCCATTAGTAGATGTCTCTACATCATAGGATTCGAAGTCATCACATTTCCCTATGCAGAGTTTTAAATAAATTTTATCTTGTCGTGAAATAAGAATTTTTAAATAAAATGATCCCTCAGAATATATATATATATATATATATATATATATATATATATATATATATATATATCGCTTCATGTTTTTTCATCGCCCACATTTTGTTCCATAGCGATATCTTAATGAGTTAAACTCATATGCAGAGGAACTGTTTTATTTCAGAAACAAAAATAGAAAATTAAGTGAATAAAACTAATTCAGAAAATAAGAAACTCGCCACAGCTTTGCCTTTATCCACACTTTTATTTGCATTGTCATCATGATTACCTTGTGTCGCCATCCTCTTATTTTTGAGTCCCGGGAACCACTGAAATTATACGCACTTTTTATTTAGGTTGCGTCACTTGATATTCGTGGCGTTATGTTGACAAAAAGACGTTGAAAATCTCGAAAAGTAAAAGAAATGCCAAAAATGTCTGAAAAAGTATCCAACTAAAACAGTTCTCAACTGAAACTGTGAATCTTAGCCGTCCAAACGACACAAAATAGCCAAAAATTGCTCAAAATGACTTTGCAAACCAGCCCAAAAGTGAAACAAAGCATAACTAGCTTTTAAAATGGCAAATCAGCGAAGAATCGGCGCAAAATTATCTTTAAAAAGGATTATTAAACTTTCTCAAAATCCTATGGCCATCCAGCACAAACTAACTCCCAAAATCAGTAATTTCTTAAAGGAATTTAGCACCGCAACACCCAAATGAACTAGAGTAATTTAGCTAATTAAATAGGAATTAACCAAACCGTGCAAGGGGCAAAGGAGAAGAATTTTTTTACAATAATAGAGAGAGGAGAAAGGCACAGAACAGCTAGACAGGGAGCTCGGGAGCAACAGCCAGGAGCAACAGTAGCAGGGCAGTAGCAAGCACTAAACAGCAGCTCGGGTACAGTAGTAGAAGAAGAACAGAAGCATCAGCAGGAGCCCTAAGCGACAACAAGTCGACTGCGGCAAAGCAGAGGTAAATATGACACATCAGCTGCGGCGGAATCGTCGTCACGAAAGCACGACAACAATGGCACGACGATGTCGTCGGCACGAAAGTAAAGACAGCGTGGACACAATAAGCCCGACACAGCACCGTCAAGAAGAAGAAGTAGAAGGAGGAGAAACGTTTCTTTGTCGAAGTAGAGCAGCCAGAGGAAGAAGGCGACGGGAAATCGCTGAAGCAGAACGGCTACGGAAAGGCAGTGCGGGAGAAGAAGCGGCCTGGGCTCGATTTATAGCAGGGAAGTAAGCGGTTAGCGGCATGGTCACGCCAAAGCACCGCTCCAGATGTCTCATAACCGAACCCAAATTGTTATCCAGCCAACAACTAATCGAGCCAGCACATAAATAATGCAGCCGACATTTTCATTCAACCCGATCAGCCCACTGTACCAGCCAGCCCAAATGATACAAGCCAGCCCACATAAATTTAATCAGCCCAACCAGCTCACACTCAAATGCAGCAAGTCCAAATAATTTAAAGGGTCAATTCATCTAAAAGAACCACCAAAAAGAAAAAAAAACATAACGTCAATCAAATAAATCTTAAATTTTTTAAGTGTCTTTTTCATCATTGGGGAAAAATACTATATTGGCGCATACTGCGGGATTGTCACCCCATGAACCAGAAGTTTAGATTCGGAACCACATAATTTTTTGTGTTCTTTACTTTTGTCACCCCATGAACCAGAAGTTTAGATTCGGAACCACGTAATTTTGTGTTCTTTACTTTCTATAATTTTTCATTCTCATTTTGTTCTCTCCAACAGGCGTTCCATTTTTAACATTGTTTAACCCTTAAAATGTATAGCATTGTTATACTGATCATTTAGCAATGTAATTTTCATATTACATCTTTATCATCTAGAATTTTTCCCACTAAATTGTGCTATGGGGCATATTGTGCTGGTTAGTCAGGGTGCTGAGGTTTCTAAATATTCAATCTGCAGCCCTGCTCATGTGATGCCTCTGCTGGAAATTGTTTGGACTGAAAAGACATCTCCACAAGTAATTCTCGATCTCATGACAGTTGGAAAGATAATGAAGAAAGTCCCTATTGTGGTACGAAACTGCACTGGTTTTGCTGTCAACCGGACCTTCTTCCCCTATCACCATGCATCAGCATTGGTCTTACATCTTGGAGTTGACTTTGACAGAATTGATAGAGCCATAAGAAAATTTGGCATGCCAATGGGCCCTTTTCAGTAAGTTTTTGTATATATGTCAAGTTTGCAAACTTTTTTTTGACAGTGAGAAAAGATCAGCGTTCTTTAACTTAGTATGTGCTCTTTCCACACTAACATGTACCCTTTTTTTCGTGTAAGCTCATATTAATAGAAATAATTAGATACATTTCTTGTTGGTATTTGGTGTGCAGATAGCTCAGATTGGTGTGCAGTTAGTGGCCTTCTCCTTATGTTTTTGATCCCACATCTCAGATTTTGTTTTTGGGTCACCCCCGTGTGTGTATATATATGGGAAAAATGTATTTTCTTAGTGTGTGAATAATAAAACTTCGTCGAGAGAAATCCTACTTCCCTGCACGCAGCCTTGCTTCCCCGACATCCACACCACCTTTGCTAGCAGCATGAGGAAAGGAACACGCTTTGAGGGAAAGGAACATCCACAGCCTTTACTGTTGCAGAGGGAGAATGAGAGTGCCGCGGTAGGAGGCGCGCGTAGAGGCCATACGTGCGCTGCTCTGCAGGGAGAAGGATCGTCGAGCGTGCGCGGCTCTACAGGGAGAACGATCGTCGGGCGCGCGTGGATCTGTAGGGAGAAGGATCACGTGCGGCTCTACTCGTGAGCCCGCTCACGTGCGGGCTCCTTGCAACACGCGCACAAGAGGTGTGGCGTTGTTGGCACTGCGGCGCAATGGAGTGACAAATCTCTTGTGCGGGCATCGTTAGGACGCGGCTACAAATATTGCGACATCCTTTGCACTGCGGCGTGCGGGTGTGTTGCACATCTGGTGTGGCAGTTAAGGTTGCGAGCAATTTGTTGTTTGCTCGCGTATCGTTGTTTGTGTGAGGGTGCCGCTTGGGGAACTCAAGTTCTGGAGGTGCGGTCCACCTGGTGTGGCATGGAGGGCATGTGCTCAAGTAGGTTTTTATGGCTCAATTTGTTTTGTGGCAAAATAATAATAATTATAGTAATCAATAAATATACCAAGAGCAATGTGCCCTCATAGAGAAATTGGTTGCCAAAATGGAGGAGGCGGAGCTAAAAGTGTTCTTTGAGGTCTTGCGGATGTCCAAAGGACATGGCTCAACTTTGTTGAAGCCAAAAACTGGGCTCAACAAGAGTTCGGACCTTGGGGTGTATCTAACACCTACTTCTCCTAAACCTTGACCCGAAAGATCTCTGAGCGCTTCCCCTCCAAAACTAATTGCTGGGCTAGGAGTACCTCAGAAAGTACTATAGGGACTTGGAAAAATATGAAAAACTTACCTTCCGAGGTATCCTGTGGGTCATATTGATAGATTTTCAGTATCTGGTTTGACAACAATATAATTTCGCTGTGCAAAAAGGCTAACTGCAGACCCGAGGGTACTCTGATAAGTTTATCCGAGGGAAATTTGGTAATTTTACCCGAGGGCAATTTGGTAATTTTACCCCTTGATGCACTGGGCGGAAGCCCTTCGCCACTCTGTAAGTTTTTCGCCTCCCCCATACCAACCTTGAGGGTATCCCACCTACCCGGGCGCAAGCCCTCTCGCATGCCATGGGCGGGAACCCTCTCGCCTACCATGGGCGGGAACCCTCTCGCCCATTGCTGGTTGACCCGGCCTCTAGGCTAAAGCTAGCTTAAGACTGACCCAACCCTGGTCCTTTGGGAATCTAGGTTCCACCCAGCGAATATGGGGTCGTACACAATCTCCACTCTTTGTGAGCTAGTCTTGCGCTCGGAAAGACACGTCCAACCCCAGATATTCGTTGGACACTTGCTGACCTGGAAGAGAATCTTGGGCGGGCCCTACCTTGGCTCTGTATATATATATATATATATATATATATATATATATATATATATATATATATATATATATATATCGCCAAGCCAGTTCTCAGGCCACCGTTGTTGCCGTCACCTTCCACTTTAGCTCCCGCAAGGTTGCCAAGATGCATTCCAAGCGTAGCGAGAAGCCACTCCCGAAAGAATTCCAAGACCGTCTCGCCGCGGCTCAGGCGAGAGCCCGTGCCAACTGCGCCGGGGTTACCCCCTGGCTCATGCGCGAGAGGCCGACCAGCTCGCCTTCCCGGCCGAAGAAGAGGAAAGCTAAGTCGGTTAGGAGAGACCACTCGAAGAAGGATCTTGCCTCGCCCTCCCCGACTCCCGATCTCCCCGAGAACCCTTCTTCCCCGCCGAAGGTACTCCTCCCGCTTCACTCTTTGGTGTAACTGCGCTTTGCTGCGTCTGACACGTTTCCCTTCTCGCCGATAGATCGAAAACTGCCGCCGAGAATCCTCCGGCGAATACCGAGTCAGTTCATCCCCTCGGCGAGAACCTGGCGCTGGTCTCGGAGGTCGTTCCCCTCGACTACCCAAGTCCAGCCCGCGATCCATCCCGGTAACTTTGCCTGTTAATCTTGCATGGCTTTCCGTCTTTTTCCTGATTTGTTTCCTTGGAGCTCCCGCCATCGACAGCCCAAGGCTCACCCACCGGGCCCCCCAAACTCTCGCGCCTAACGATCCCGAGAATGCAGTAACCGGTCTTCCCCTCTTGCCCGGGAGGGTTGTTACTGTATCAACCGCTCCTGCGTCGGGGTCTCGAACTCCGGCGAAAGAAGGTACCGCCGCTCCCCAACTGGTCGAAACCATCGCTCTGAAGCACATGACGTACCCCCCGGGACGAGGCAAACCGATACATCTGCTCTTTGGAAAAAACGCGGAAGGGCAGCCAGACCCTTCTCGCCAATCTACTGCCGAGAGCCCGCCCCCTGCCATAGGTAAGCGGTCTTTGCCCAGTCTTTTCGCCCTTGCCTGATCTGACTAGATTTTCCCTGTCAGATTCGATGGCTGCGAAGGCGGAAGCCGATGAAGAAGAGGGGACGATCTCGCTCATGCCTTACCCCAGCGACATAGAGGAATATCTGGAGGCCGACGGGAGCGGCAGAACTCGACGGAAGCGGATAACGGAAGTCCTAACAAAGCTCGTTGGGATGCTCCAAGTCGATTCGCTGGCATTGACGAGACTCGAAAAGTCGGTCGAGCGGTGGATGGTTGTGATCGAGAGGGACTACACTCACCTTCTCGGCGAGCAGGAGCGTCAGGTCGAATGCGAGGAAACATCCCCTGGAAGGCATATCGCGCGAGTCCGGGATCAGCTGTGCTTGGCCAACCAGGGGCTCACTGCCCTGACCGCCTACCACTACCCGCTGGTGCCGCCGAGATTAGGAAGGCGAGGTCGGGGCCGATGGCGTTGGGAGCAGTATTGAACCTCATAAGGTCTCGCATTGCCTACCCCCAACCTCTCAGCCTACCCTTCCCGCGTTGTACCCCCAAAACATTCACTATTTTATTATCATTATTGTTTTTAAGGCTCTCTCCCGGCGAGACGCCCTTGATACTTATTTATATGCTTTTTGTTATTTTATCTATCCTGCCGAGTGTCTGGTTTTCGCACATTTTTTGTGTTTCGCACATGTATGCTGCCTTGCTCTTACCCGGGACCGCTCCCGGAATCTTTTCGTCATTTGCAGTTGCGAGAGATGTCGGCGAGGTCAGGGCCGATCGTGTTTGTGCTCGCGCACAAGACTGCGCGTTGCGGCATCACCCTCGAGCGCAACCTTGTAGACGCGATAAAATCAAGGGAAACCGTCGTTGCTGAGACGACCACCCTGAAGGCCGAACTAGCGGCTTCCCAGCAGCCCGACGGCTAAGGTATGTAAACCTTCAAAGGCCTTTCGCCTTACGACAATCTCATGCTAATTCTAAACCTAAAATCCCCGCAGTATTCCGCCTAGGCCCAGCTTTTGCGGGCGAGGGTGGCCTGCCTCGAATGCGAGAACAAGCTGCTGAAGATAGAGCTCAAGCTTGCGCAAGGGGTCAAGTCGCCGGTCCCGCCCTCCCTGGACGAGAGGCTCAAAAGCCGTCA
The DNA here is from genome assembly GCA_039583875.1 of Platanthera guangdongensis. Taxonomy (NCBI): domain Eukaryota; kingdom Viridiplantae; phylum Streptophyta; class Magnoliopsida; order Asparagales; family Orchidaceae; genus Platanthera; species Platanthera guangdongensis. Next base: position 5,887,381 of record CM077153.1, on the reverse strand, counting down.
CTTCTCGGAATACAAAATTGAAGTGATGATACAGGAGAATGTGCAGAAGGCGACTGCGATGGTGATAGATGTGTGGAGGGAATCAGGATTCTTGAACGAAGGTGGCGAGACCCTCACCGCGCGCGGGTTCCTGCCCTGGCTGTTCGAACCCATCCCTAAGCCTGTCGGGGAGGAAGAATCTCAAGGCGGAGATGAGGCATTGGATCTCGGCCAGAGTGACGGGTCCAGTGACGAATCCTCCAGCGAGAGCTCCGGCGGGACTTCCAGCGGGAACCCAAGCGGCTCTGCCTGACGGCCTCTCGCCCAACTCCTCCTTTTACTTTGTAATTTCATTCTTTCCTTCTTTTCTTCTTTGAATTTTTATGTAATGGGCGTGATGCCTAGGAACATGCAACGTTTTGGGATACATGTATATAAGAAGTTTGATTTCTGCTTTTCGCCGAAAGACCTTTAATTCATGTTCATCCGCTTTTTTGTGTTGTTATCGTTCGCAAACGCTTCCACGCCCATGTTTGGACCCGAGGCTCTTAGGCGATGACTGCGGCTCGTTCATTGCGTAGATTATCTAAGTTGATTTCGCCGAGAGGGGTAGACGAATAGACTTGCCGAGAAGCATTCGCCGAGATGCTATGTGTCGAGAGGCCATGAGTTCTCCACTCTTGACTTTGACTGGTGCTGGCTATCTGCAACCCTCGCTATTGAGGCTCTTTACAATGTTCGATCTGGATCCAGTTGCCTCGTCTGCTAGGTGAGAATCTGACGGAGGGAGTGACCCTTAATTTAGTTATTCTTCCTTTTCATTTCGTCACTGAGCGAGCCTTCAGCCCGGCCGGCTTGATGGGAGCCCGGTCAGCGGGCTCACCTGATGCCACCAGAAACCACAAATCATATCCCTTTCCCCCCAAGCGAGCCTACGGCCCTGCCAGCTTGTGAGAGTCTGGCAGCGTGTCTACTCGGGGCCGAGTGCGTCTTTCAGCCCTGCCAGCTAATGGGAGCCTGACAGCGGGATCTTCTCGGGGTATTCCCTTACCCCCCAAGCGAGCCTACGACCCTGTCAGCTAGTGAGAGCCTGACAGCGGGTCTACTCGGGGCCGCGTGCGCCTTCCAGCCCTGCCAGCTAATGGGAGACTTCACAGCGGGATCCTCTCGGGGTCTTGCAAACTACCAACCTCTTTCCCTTTCCCCTCAAGCGAGCTTACAACCGTGCAAGCTAGTGAGAGTCTGGCAGCGGGTCTACTCGGGGCCGAGTGCGCTTTCCAGCCCTGTCAGCTAATGAGAGCTTGAGCAGCGGGATCCTCTCGGGGTATTCCCTTACCCCCCAAGCCAGCCTACAACCCTGTCAGCTAGTGAGAGCCTGACAACGGGTCTACTCGGGGCCGAGTGCGCCTTCCAGCCCTGCCAGCTAATGGGAGCCTGCGCAGCGGGATCATCTCGGGGTCTTGCAAACTACCAACATCTTTCCCTTTCCCCCCAAGCGAGCTTACGACCCTGCCAGCTAGTGAGAGCCTGGCAGCGGGTCTACTCGGGGCCGAGTGCGCCTTCCAGCCGTGCCAGCTAATGAGAGCCTGAGCAGCTATATCCTCTCGGGGTATTCCCTTACCCCCCAAGCCAGCCTACGACCTTGTCAGCTAGTGAGAGCCTGACAGCGGGTCTACTCGGGGCCGAGTGCGCCTTCCAGCCCTGCCATCTAATGAGAGTCTGCGCAGCGCGATCCTCTCGGGGTCTTGCAAACTACCAACCTTTTTCCCTTTCCCCCCAAGCGATCCTACGACCGTGCCAGCTAGTGAAAGCCTGACAGCGGGTCTACTCGGGGCCGACTGCGCCTTCCAGCCCTGCCAGCTAATGAGAGCCTGAGCAGCGGGATCCTCTCGGGGTATTCCCTTACCCCCCAAGAGAGCCTACGACCCTGTCAGCTAGTGAGAGCCTGACAGCGGGTCTACTCGGGGCCGAGTGCGCCTTCCAACCCTGTCAGCTAATGAGAGCTTGCGCCGCGGGATCCTCTCGGGGTATTCAAAATCACAAACTTTCTTTCTAATTCTCAAAATAAACAAACATGAGACAACTCAATGAATTCATTAAAAATAAGATTTACAATCTTATCCCCAACTAAGGGTAGAAGCGCTTCAGGTCGTCGTCACTCCAAGTGTGTCCGATGGGAACCCCTTCCACATTCTGGAGGCGGTAGCCTCCCGACCCCAGGGCCTTTTCAACTATGTAGCGGTCTTCCCAGTTTGGATTGAGCTTACCAACTGCCGCCAACCTTCCCGCGGCGTCAAATTTCTTCAGGACTAGATCCCCCTCCATGAACTGCTTGATTATGATGTGTTTATCAAAGTACCTAGCCATTCGCCACTTGACCTCCTCTTGCCTGACCGCGGCCACGTCGCGGAGTTCTGCCACCATATCCAATGAGAGCCACAATTCCCCTTCATTCTCCTCCCTCCATGAGTCATCTCCTCTGTTGGCGGCCACCACTCGTGGGGATCGAACCTCACGGGCAGGACCGCCTCACAGCCATGCGAAAGCTTGAAAGGGCTCTCTCCAGTGGCCGTCTTCGGGGTTATCCGCAAAGCCCATAACATCGAGGGGAGCTTAGGGCCGACCTTTGTGGACAGTCCGGCCCTGGACTCTATGCTTCTCACGGAATTGCTCACAACTATGGGAACCTGGGATAGACTCAAATTGTTGCGTTATTTCGGCCCGGACATGGTGGACAATATTTTGCAGGTGCCACTCTATGCGACGAGGGGGCGGGACGAGTTGGAGTTAAACTTTCGATTCAGCGGGAAATCTATTGCTTCCTTAGCCTATTCGGCTTGTTTCCCCGATGAAGAGGTGAACCTCAAGTGGTTGCAGCGATTGGGGCTTAGGCCGCGCGAACGTATGTTCTGGTGGAGACTGGCGCGTGATGCCATTCCCACCAAATGTTGGTTGATGCGCCGGGGGCTCACGGACGTGCCGGATTGCCCGTGGGGCTGCTCTACGCCGAAAAACCGTGAACACCTTATGCATGATTGCGTCAATTTCATGGCGATTGCGCGGGAGATACACCGTTGGGGTTTTTCCTTGCCCATTATTCAATCGTGGTCCGAATTTACGGGAAGTATATTGACTGCCTGCAAGCTGGATCTGGGACCTTTCCGTATACTTGCCTATGTCGTGTATCAAAATTGGAGAGCTAGAAATGCGAAGCTTCATGGGCAGGAATTTGGTACGCCTCTTGTCCTGGCGGACTCTATTATGGAGAACATTGATTGCTCATCAACTTCACCATCCGGGCGCTACTGGGGTACTAACCGGCTGCATAGGTCGTTATCTATTTTTTGGTGCCCCCCGCCGCCAGAATGGATCAAGATCAATGTGGACGGTGCGTTATTCACTAACAATGGGGCTGTGATCGGTCTGACGGCGCGGGATCGGCATGGCACGCTGGTATTGGCTGCTGGATCCGGTATCATGCACTGGGACCCGGGTCAAGTTGAATTGGAGGCGCTTCTCTCGCTGCGGCGGTTTCTCACCCCCGCAATGTTGGAGGCAAAAGACATTATTATTGACGGAGACTGCAAAAATGTCATCGATTTCTGCCGCCGCACATTACAAAGGTCGACAAGGAGCACTCCAACGATCATGGAACTGGAGTTTGCTTTTTTGGCGGAGCTCAACAACGTGATTGTGCGGCACATCCCACGGGAAGCTAATCGTCTTGCTGATTATTGCGCGAAATATGGCATGTATAATACTTTTGTTTGGACCGATCGTATGTTGGCCCCTCCGGAGTTCTTGGAAATCCTCCAAGCGGACTTGGATGGGATGCCAAATGTGTAATTTTGGTTACTTTTCTTTCCCGCTCTTATAATGTTAATGCAATATTCAAGAGGGGAGCTGTTCCACACAACTCCCCCTCAAGTTCTCCACCTTCTTTTTGAACAAGTTTACAATGATTTTGTTTGCCGCCTCCACCTGGTCGTTGCTCCTTGGGTGGTGAACGGAGGCAAATCTGAGGTCGATCCCTAGCTGGGTGCAGAAACTGATGAACTCCTCACTAGAAAACTGCGGCTCATTGTTCTTGACAATGGCCTGAGGCAACCCGTGCCTACAGATGATCTTTCCCCAAACAAAATTCCTAATGACCTGGGAGGTTACCTTGGCCAACGCCTTGACCTCCCATCGCGGAGTTCTTCCACCATATCCAATGAGAGCCACAGCTCCCCTTCATTCTCCTCCCTCCATGACTCATCTCCTCTGTTGGCGGCCACCACTCGTGGGGATCGAATCTCAAACTCCACGGGCAGGACCGCCTCACAGACATGCGAAAGCTTGAAAGGGGTCTCTCCAGTGGCCGTGTTCGGGGTTATCCGCAAAGCCCATAACACCGAGGGGAGCTGTTCCACACAGCTCCCCCTCAAGTTCTTCACCTTCTTTTTGAGCAAGTTTACAATGATTTTGTTTGCCGCCTCCACCTGGCCGTTGCTCCTTGGGTGGTGAACGGAGGCAAACTTGAGGTCGATCCCTAGCTGGGTGCAGAAGCTGATGAACTCCTCACTAGAAAACTGCGGCCCATTGTTCGTGACAATGGCCTGAGGCAACCCGTGCCTACAGATGATCTCTCCCCAAACAAAATTCCTAATGACCTGGGAGGTTACCTTGGCCAACGCCTTGACCTCTAGCCATTTTGAAAAGTAGTCAATCATGACCAAAAGGAACCTTCTCTACCCGCTGGCTGGAGGAAACGGTCCGACTAGATCCATCCCCCAGATGGCAAAAGACCATGGCGCCGTGATGCTTCAGAGCTTTTGAGCGGACAAGAGTTGGAGGGGGCGTATAGTTGACACTTTTGGCACCTCCTCGCAAACTCCGCTGCATCCTTCCTCGGGCCAGAAGTATCCCTGCCTAACCACCCTTGCTTCCAAAGTCCGTCCCTCTGAATTACTGCCGCACTCGCCCGAGTGCACTTCCTCCAGGATCCTTGGGATCTCTTCCTCTGTCACGCATCGTGCCAGGAGCCCTGACAGCATCTTCCGATGTAACCCTCCTTCATGCATGAGGTAGTGTGTCGTTTTGTGTCGGAAGCCTTTCGCCTCCATGGTCCCTTCAGGAAGGTTGCCTGTAGTGAAGAAGGCTATGAAGGGATCCACCCACGAGTGTCGCCGATCCACTTCCATCAACTCCCCCTCCTCAATTGCCGGATGAAACAGTTCGGTCAAGGTCCACCCCCCCCCCCCCCCCCCCCGGGGGGGGGGGGGTCCAAACTTGGCCAATCGGTCGACCGCTTCATTCTCCTCCCTAGGGACATGCTGGATTGAGAACGCACGAAACCCACCAACAATCACCCTCACCTTGGATAGGTACTTCAGGAGGGTGGGCTCCCGGGCTTCATATTCACCCCTGATCTGAGACGCCACCACTAACGAATCTGTAAGCACTTCTACGTCATGAATCTCAAGCTCCTTAGCCAACCGCAACCCGGCTATGACGGCCTCATACTCAGCTTGATTGTTTGTGACCGGGAAGTGCAGCACCACTGCTTGCTCTATGATGACTCCCTGAGGGCTTACTAATACTACCCCTCCCCCCAGGGAATGCTTCCCCGGGGCTCCGTCAACAAACATCTTCCATGCCTCCTGTGGTAGTGTCTCCTCTCCCTCCATCTCTATGACGTACTCAGCCAAGAAATCAACCACTGTCTGCGCCTTGATGGATTGCCTTGGTACGGAAGTGACATCAAACTCGCTGAGCTCGATGGACCACTTGGCCAACCACCCTGAGTGTTCCACCCCCTCAAAAATCTTGCGCAGTGGATGGTCTGTTACTACCTTGATTGAATGAGCTTGGAAATACGGCCTGAGCTTCCTGGCCAAAATGATTAGAGAGAAAGACAACTTTTCTAGAATGGGGTAGCGGAGCTCCGCCTTCTTCAAGATTCTGCTGATGTAGTAGATTGACAGCTGTTTCTTCCCTTCTTCCCTTACCAATACAGAACTTATAGCCTCCGCCCCTATCCCCAGATACAAGGCAAGGTCCTCCCCCTCCTTCGGGCTCTGGAGGAGCGGCGCTGGGGATAGTTGAGCCTTCAATGCCCGGAAAGCTTCCTCACATTCTTCCGTCCACTCAAACTTTTGGTTCTCCCGAAGCGTCTTGAAGAAGTGTGAACACTTCTCCCCGACTCGGGAGAGAAATCGACTCAACCCGTCGAGCTTGCCTATCAAACGCTGAACCTCTTTAGTGTTGCAAGGTGATTCCAACTCCACAATGACCTTCACCTTATCCGGATTAGGCTCTACCCCTGCTGGGGTCAGAAGGTGCCCGAGGAATTTGCCTCGGCTTGCCCCAAAGATACTCTTCTGTGGATTCAGCCTCATCTTGAAATTTCGCAGGGTTGCGAATGTCTCCTCCAGGTCAAGTAGGTGTGAACCCACATCCCCACTCTTCAACATGAGGTCATCAACATAAACCTCCAGGTTCCTACCCCTCTGACTTTTGAACACCCGGTCCATCATACGTTGGTAGGTAGCCTCTGTTTTCTTTAGCCCGAAGGGCATCATCTTGTAGCTCAAGCATCCATCCCTTGTAATGAAGGAGACATCCTTGACGTCAGGGGGATGCATTGGAATCTGATGGTAACCTGAAAAAGCATCCAAAAAACTCATAATAGAAAAACCGACAGCTGAATCAACCAGCGCGTCGATCCGAGACAGGGGTAGCAATCCTTAGGACACGATTTATTTAATAAAGAGAAGTCCACATACATAGGCCACCTCCCATCCCTTTTTTTACCATTACCACATTGGAGACCCAGTCTGGGTACTGGATCTCTGAGATAATACCTGCATCGAGAAGCTTCTTGACCTCCTCGCGGATGGGTTCCTCCATCTTGGTGGCAATGGTCCTCATCTTTTGGCGGATGGGACGCATCTTGTGGTCCAGGTTCAGACGGTGGCACGACACTTCCGCATCAATGCCCGACATGTCTGCCGCTCTCCAGGCGAAGACGTCGACATTCCTCTGGATGCACTCCCGCATCCTCGCCGGGTCCTCTGGGCTCAAGCCGCCGCTGACCCTTACCCTCTCCGTCTTCCCTGCCTTGGTGAAGACCTCCAGCCGGGACTGCTCCCTGTCGGCTCTCTCCTCCTCCTGCCCAAAGTCTTCCTCCCCTCCTATTTCATCAACCTCCATCGCCTCCAACGGGCTCTCCCCTGACAAGTCCACTCCTCTGGGGCTCACCCCCAGCTTCTCCCCTACCCTCTGCTCCTCCGCAGCCTTCTCTCCAGCCTCCCCCTGGCTCGCTCCTTCCTTCTCCACAATCTTTACTGCAGCCTCCTCTCCAGCCTCACCTAGGCTCCCCTCTCTTTCCTCTGCAACTTCCTCCTGCGTCACCATCGCCATCTCCCTCTCTAGCTCCTTCGCCTCAGCCATCCAAGAAATGGTATTGACGGCAGTCACATAGCACTGCTTCGCCATTTTTGGATCCCCCCTGATCCGGACCTGCACTCCTCCGCTACTGAACTTGAGACACTGGTGAAACGAGGAGGGGACGCAACGAAAGGCGTTGATGAGAGGACGCCCAAAGATTGCGTTATAGCTGCTCGGAGCGTCAACGATGACGAACCGACAGTTCCTCGACACCCCCCCCAACGTCACGTGCAGTCCCACCCCTCCTTCAACTTCCTTCCGCTCCCCCGAGAACCCAAACAACGGCCCATCCGAGGCTAGAACCCTCCGAGTCTCTACCTTCATCTCATCGAAAGCTTTTTTGAAGATCACATTCACGGAGCTCTCATTGTCTACCAGAATCCTGGAGACCGTGAAATTCTCTACTGCCGTCTGGATCACCAAGGCGTCACAGAACAGGTCTTCGTAGTCGGGCATGTCCTTTGCTGAGAAAGTGATTTTGTCTTCCTGGGGGGAGTCTGGGAGGTCGAGGCGACGCTCCTTCGGTACATGGTTTGGAAGCTCCCCTTACGGGTGGCTTTGATCCCCACCCCCCATGGATCACCCCGATCCCTCATCGGGCTCCCACATCCACCCGGTCCTCATATCTATCCTCCCCTCCTTGCAGAACTTCCTCAATCCTCACGGGCGGCTGCCGCTGGACTTGCCCCCTGACCCCTCTCATCTCCAAAAACTCTGGGCAGGTGGCTGTTGCATGACCCTCCTCCTGATGGAAGTCACAAAAGGGCAACACCACTCTGCCTTTTCTTCTCCTCGCTCCTCCTCGAGCTCCTCTCCTCCCTCCTCTTCCTTTCACGATCTCCATAACTTCCTGCTGCGGCGGGAGGGAGGCCCTCTGTCCCTGCCTCCAGGTCGGCTGATTGAATCTCTTTTGCTCGCGGAAGTTGTCCCTTCCTTTGAGACCACCACCCTGCCCCTGTGGGTGACCTTCCTGAGTCCTCCAGCCCAACCTATTGTTCGGCTCGCACTGCCCCCAGCCTTGGTGTTGTCCCTATCCTCGGGGTTCCTCCCTTCTTCTATCATCTCTCTGCTCCCTCTGCCTCCCTGCTCCTGACTCCTTCACATCATCCTCCGCCAACTTGGCTAGCTTCTTGGCAAACGCCGGATTGGCTGCCTCGATCTCGATCTCCTTCGCCGCCCTCTCCATCAGCTCTTCGAAAGAGAGGGAGAGAACTCTCTTCAGCTCCATGCTAAAGAAGCTTGACCTGAACCCAAGGGTGAAGACAAGCATCACGGTGTACCCCGACATCTCCTGAACCTGCAGAATCTCTTCCTGGAACCTATCAACATAGCGTCTCAGCGTCTCCTCCGGCTTTTGCTTGATGGCAAACAGGCATTCCGCTCCCTTCTTCCTCTTCTTGGATGTTGAGAACCTCAGCAAGAATCCGCGTCGCAGATCCTCAAAACAGTAGATTGAACTCGCAGGCAACTGGTGAAACCAGTCCCTGACCTTCTCCTTCAGAGTGATGATGAAGAGCCTACACTTGAAGGCATTTGATATTTGTCTTATAGAAACGACATCCTCGAACCACTGCACATGCTGCACCGGGTCGTCCCGGCCGGTATAGTAGGACATGTCTGGCTCTTGGAATCCCTCCGGAACCGGAGCCGAGATGATAATCTCACTAAAAGGGCTCCCGCCCCCAGCCTGCCGAGAGGGCTCGTCCCGCGACCTTGGCTCGTTGGCCCTGTCCGCACTGGCCTGCCTGGGGAACAGTTCCCGCCCGACGACATCCCTCTCGGCAACCTTCGCCGGAACCTGCTTCTCAGGGCGCTGCCCGGGAGCGTTCTTGCCCAGCGACAGAGCGACAACCACTGGGACCTGAGGCGTTGCCCACTAGCTTCTTGCCGATAAGGCCAAGTGGATGGTCTGCAGGACTTCCCGCCTGAAGTCCTCCAACATCCCCAACGTCACCCCACTTCCTCGAGAGGGAGAACCTCATGAGCCAGCTCCTTCGCCTTCACCCCCAGTCATAAGACTTGACTTGAGATTTTCCTGTATCAGCTACGGTCCACGCTCACCGCACCAAAAATGTTGAAGCCAAAAACTGGCCTCAACGAGAGTTCAGACCTTGGGGTGTAGCTAACACCTCCTCTCAAACCTTGACCCCTGATTAGTGACTAAGAACCTGGAACTGACCCCAAGCCTCAGCTGGGAGGTCCCTCCACTAACCCGGAAGATCTCTGACCGCTTCCCCTCCAAAGCCAATTGCTTAGCTAGTAGTACCTCAGAAAGTACTAGAGGGACTTAGGAAAATATGAAAAACTTATCTTTTGAGGTATCCTGTGGGTCATATTTATAGATTTTTAGTATCTGGTTTGCCAACAGCATAATTCCTCTGTGCAAAAAGGCTAACTGCAGACCTGAGGGTACTCTGGTAATTTTATCCGATGGTAATTTGGTAATTTTACCCGAGGGCAATTGGGTAATTTTATCCGGGGCAATTTGGTAATTTTACCCCTGGACCGCACTGGGCGGAAGCCCTTCCGCCTCTCTGTAAGTTTTTTGCCTCCCCCATACCAACCTTGAGGGGATCCCGCCTACCCGGGTGTAAGCCCTCTCACATGCAATGGGCGGGAACCCTCTCGCCTACCATGGGCAGGAATCCTCTCGCCCATCTGCTGGTTGACCCGGCCTCTAGGCTAAAGCTAGCCTAAGGCTGACCCAACTCTGGTCCTTTAGGAATCTAGGTTCCACCCAGCGACTATGAGGTTGTACAAACTTAGTCATCGTTGCCTCCAATGAAGCTGGATCATACCCCTGTGGAGCTGAAACTCGATGGATCGGCTACATACTTAAGCTGGTCTCGTCAGGTGAAGAGGGTACTCTCTAGGAGGAACCTGCACAGGCGTCACACCTGCCCGCCACCCTGGAGTCTCACCAGGGGGCCCACCTGGAGGCAGCACCAGGAGGCTTTCATCAGGGCCGCGGCCCGTACACCCCAACCAGCTCTCCGCCATGGAGTCACCACCATGCGGCAGGTTGTTGAGGTCGGGGCTTGATCCCCAGACCTCCTAGATAAGAAGCCTTCACCAGCACTCTCATCACCAACTGATCTGCGATGTAGGGGGTAGTGGTGCACAAAACCTACAATACTAGGTGATAGTGCAAGGGTGACATGCTAATCCAACTCGACATGCAATGCAATGATCGGTATTTGACAAATAAATTAAGCAATGTAAATTTTAGCACCACGCAAATATTTGAATAGAAAAACAATTATTTATTTAGGCAAGTGGAATGACTTTCCTCCGCTCGGAGGGCCAAAGCAAAGCGCGCGGCAAATTTCTCCTCCTGCAAGCTATTTGTGCACCAAAACAAATTCCCATAAACAAAAATCGCTCCAAGATTTGATAAATTACCAAATGCAAATGTGAATCAAATATTACAATACCACAAACGCTCACAAAATAGAGGGCTGAACCGAGACACTAAAGATTTGGAGGGTCAGATGTGTAGATCGGCGATCGGAGGTGGAACCGGTGGCGGGACGACAGTGACAGTGGTTTCCCTCGGCGGAAAACGGTGGTAACGGATAGTAAAACGGTGGATCCGGCCACGAATAAGTAGATCTGAGCCAGAGATGGGTAGATCCGCTATTTAGGGGTGGATCCGGACAAAAATGAAAAGTTTGTGCGGTGAAAATAACCGATCGGGTGGCTTGAATCCTAGATCTGGACTGATCTAGAATTTTAGGGCTATTGGGATGGTGGATCCATAGAGGGAATTTTAAAGGGGTGGCCGGATAGGGTTGGGGATTGTTCCGGGCGGTTGGGGAAAAAGGGGGGGTTCAGCTGGCTGAAAGGGGCTGTGGGGGGGGGGGGGGTCGGTTTAGAGGTGGGGAAGAGGAGCTGCGGGCTGGAGGAGGCCGGCGGTGAGTTGCTTGAGGCCGGCGGCGGCAGAACAGGCTTAGGAGGGAAGCTTGCTGGAACTGGAGGCTGGTCGGCTTGGAGGAGAGGTTTGATGGGGATCCGGTGGTTGAAAGTGGAGTTTAGGGGCGGAAAACGAAGGTGGAGGTAGGGATTACCTTGGGGAGGAGTTTGACGGCCTAAGAGTCATCACCTAGGGTTCCACGACGTCGGCACCGGGGAGGGATCACTGGAATCCGGGAATACTTCTCCAAATTCTGCAATGAGTCATTTCAACCCTCATAACTCCTATTTATAAGAAAAGACAAGCTAGGGCTTCCCCATCAACGACTATGATGGGTCAGTGAGTTCAGTCCTTAAATACATCAATACTAAACTGAAAAATACAAACTAATATAGTGTTTTGACTCGCGACGACGTCCTGGACGCAATCGCGGAGTCCAATCGGCGATCCGGTCAAGTCTTCCTGCGCGAATAAACGAACGTGGGTCCCGCCTTGTGGCGAATCCCTCCAGGTGCATGATTTGATGGATTCCCATCAGGGAGCCAAAGAAGAAATCGGATGGATGCAACGAGTGGAATACTACACATAGTCTGTTGCATACTTGGCTCCTAAACTCGATGGTCGCATCTATCGCTGCCACGATGGATGACATAAAGGTAGTGAGTGATGCTTGGGGAAAGTTACAGATGATCTATGCAGAAGCTGACATAATATGAAGGTTTTTCAGATTGATAGAAAGATAGAGACGATAACAGTGGGATATCGATTGATCCAGGAGTACGCCGCAGATCTGGTGCGACTGTGGGCAAACTATGATCATTTCTCTCCAGCTGCATGTTGCAAATATCCCGAGTGCCGAAAAGGGGAGCGAGATGCTTAGAGGCAGACTATGCATTTTATGAGAAGAGTGAACCTAGCATTTGAGCCGAGGTGTGCAATACTGCTTGCTCAACAAAAAATCTCTTCCCTGAAGGAGACAATCTCAGCAATGATGCAAGAGGATAGTTGTATTAGGCTCCAGTCTGGTGCAACCACTCTTCTGGGAGTGAAATCGGCTCTAGCGGTCACCGATCTAGGGCACATATGATATAAGAGCGAGACACAACAGTGTTACAATTGTGGTGAGATAGGTCATCTCCGACTGGCTTCCTCGAAGCCACCAAAGGAGCGAGATACAGGTGGACGAGGTCAGTTTGGGAGTCATGGTCGTGGCAGTGGCAAGGTTGTTAGGATTGCCATCCGGATCGTATGATCGCACGATCCTATGATCCGGCCATCCGAGATTTTAAAATCGATCTGGATCGCTCATTGGATCGGATTTATGTAGATCACGCGTAGGATTGCGCTTCTGAGTCATAGGATTGTAGGATCGCGATCCTCGAGCAATCCTAACGATCCTAAGTCTGCGCCTACGGCCTACATAAAAAAACCGGGCTTGCTTTTTTATTTCTCGGTCCCGACTCCCAGAATCTCTCTTCCTCCGCTCTTGCCCTAATTTCCTCTCCGCGTGACAACTCTCTCTTTTGCAGCAGTGTCGACGCGTCGTGGTCTCTTCGGGCCTCCGGCAACTCCTCGACTCTCTCCGGCAAGGCAAGTTCACGTGCAGTCGTGCTCTCTCCTCCCTATTTTCTCTCCGACGTCAAAGCTTAATCTCTTCTCTGCGCTTCCACAGTTTGACGGCTTTGAGCTTTCTTGTTTCTGGTAGTTTTGGAGTCTTAGACAGAGACACAGCCTTCTTTGTAAGCTTTCATAAAGCCGCTCTTGCCCTAATTTTTGTAGAGTCCTCTTTGTAATTTCCTTTTGACTTTTAATTGTAATAAGTCTTGCATTGTACATATGATTTCTATTTTACCTGGGTTTGTATAAATATTTTCTTCAGTTATGATGAAATGTTTTTACTGATTTTTTTGAGCTTTTAGTTATGATGAAATTTGTTTTGCCTGGGTTTGTACAATGAACATCTAATATGACTACCCAACTTTACAATGATATGAAATTGATGTTTTCCCATGAATTATTTTAGAGATTTACTTGATTTTTTGACACCAGTCGAGCTTGGCAAAATTCTCGAGCTCGAGCTAAATATATCGAGCTCGAGCTCGACGAGCTCATTTTGCATGGCTGAGAGAGCAATATATTGAGCTCGAGCTCGAGCTTCGAGCTCACGAGCTCGAGCTGCTTACAAGCTTTTCAGCTCATTGACCATTTTTTATTTATAATTATGTATATATTTAAAAACAAAAAAAACTTGTGAGCCGACTCGCAAGCTCATGAACAAGAGCACACGAGCTCGAGCTCGAGCTCGAGTCGAGTTTTTTTCGAGCCGGCTCATCAAACCTGACAACTTTTGGGCAGTGGGGGTCGTATAGGTGGTAGAGGAGGCTACCGAGCAAATCTTATGATCGCAAACGACGAGGCAGAAAGAAGTATGACTGACGTCAGTTACTCAGAGCAGCAAAGAATCTTAGATACCTACTCTCAACTGATGCAGAAAAAGCAAGAGGGTACGATTGATGACACACTCATTGCAGCTTCATTTGGGGATAACGTTGCCTCTTTTACTGACTCAGCCACTGGTATTTACAATACACTTGCCCTCACATTTACATCCATCACTGACTCACTAGATTGGATAGTCGACTTGGGTGCCTCTCAACATGTTACTGGGGGTGCAAAATATTTCCTTTCGTACACTCCCCTAGCAGTCCCAAAGCGCATTTGGACTGCCGATGACACTGCTCAGCTAGTGGTTGGTAAGGGTGTTGTGCAATGTGCCAATACTTTAACTTTGTCCAATGTTCTGCATGTTACTTCCTTTCTTGTGAATCTCTTTTCCATTAATGCAATTATATCTCAATTAAAATGTGTCGTCTTGTTTGTTATTCCAAAGATGATCTTCCAATAGAAGGAGACATGTGACTATCATATGACATAGTGGTTTGTGGACCTAGATAAGGAGAATATGGACTCAGCTCTTTCAACAGTGGTTAAGGATAAGGGTAGAAGAAGCGTAGAGGACTTACTCATCGACGTCTGGGTCATCCTTCCTTTTCTGTTTTGAGACAAAAGTTAATCATAACAAACTTGTATGTGATGCATGTGAACTTAGAGAACATACCAAAAACTCTTATTCTAGTTATGGTAGTAGGTGTTCTTATCCTTTTAATCTAATACATTTTGATGTTTGGGAACCATGTCTCACACTTACTGCGAATGGATTTCAGTATTTTTTGTCTTTTATTGATTGATTCTCTAGTGTAACTTGGCTTTACCTAATGAAAAGCAAGAGTGACATGTTTGCTTACTTCAAGGATTTTCATAAAGAGGTTCAAATTCAATACGGTGCAGTCGTAAAGGTGTTGAGGTCTAACAATGAGACAGAGTACACCAACAGAGCGTTTAAAAAGTAATTATCCTCACAAGGAATCCAGCATCAAATTACTTGTTCATACACACCAGAGCAGAATGAAGTAGCGGAACGGAAGAACAAAAATCTTCTGAAAGTAACTCGGAGTATGGTGATAACAATGAAGGTGTCAAAGTACTTACCGGAACAAGTTGTGCTAACAACATGTCAACGACCTATTTAATCAATCAGATGCCCTCGCAAATATTGGATCAGAAGTCTCCGATTGAGATACTGCGAGGGAAAAATAAAGATATTTCACTCAAGACCTTTGGTTGTGTGTGTTTTGTGCATGACAATAGACCAAATGTGGGAAAATTTGGTCCAAGGGCCCTGAAGTGTGTTTTTGCTAGATATTCGGCCACCCAAAAGGGGTATGTATGTTGGAGTATGGTGAAGAGAGTTATTCGTCGGTATGGATGTCACATTTAGAGAGCTTGAGTCATGTCACTCTTCTTCAATTGACTCACCTCTTGGATAATCACTCAGTATAAATAATATGAGACGAGAGAGGGAGGATAGTTGTGGTGGTGAGAGGTAGATAATGAGTATCTTGTTGTCTTCTGTGTCAAAGGAAGCCGAGTCAATTGAGGTGCCAGTTCTTGAGGAAAGTGAATCTATTGATGTTGGACCTCAGACTTAGGGGGATTTGAGAGCGTATACAAGAAGAAGGCAGCCGAGTGAGACTACAATGTGTACAATGCTATATGTGCCAAGTCCATTGCCTCTGCCCACTCCGATTCTTGAGACACCTGCATCATCCACCACAAGTTTAAATATCCCAAGTAAAATAACCCCCCATCTCTCTACTCTCACTCCCTTGTCAGTAAGACGGAGTTTCAGCAAGAATTGCGGAGTCTCACACTCTCACCTGATCGATATGGCTTTTCACATAACATAGTCCAACTTGTTTTCTACTCTCATATATCCCCTGTACATGGAACATTCATTACGTTTTTGGACATTATTTTTATTCTTAAGTGTTTGCAGGTTGCTAAGAAAGATCCACAATGGAAAGCTGTAATGCTAGTAGAACTTGGCACATCAAAAAACAAAACAAAACTTGTGTTCTCGTGTCGCTACCACCAGAAAAAAAGGCAGTTGGGTGCAAGTGGGTTTTCACTGTGAAACAAAACCCAGAGGAATAGGTTGAGCGCTACATGGCTCGATTGGTATCAAAGGGATACAATCAGATTTATGACATCAACTACGATGAGACCTTTGCACCCGTTGCCCAAAATGAGCTCGGTACGGTCATTAATATCCTTGACGGTGAATGGGGAATGAAAACTGCACCAACTCGACGTAAAAAATGTGTTTCTTCATGAGGATTTGTTGGAAGAAATATACATGGAGGTGTCATCGGGCTTTGACACAAAACAAACGGTAGGCAAGGTGTGTAAACTCATAAAATCCCTGTATAGGCTAAACCAGTCTCCTCGAGCCTGGTTTGACATTTTTAAAAAAGTGATGGTTGGCATGGGATATCAACAGACCAATGCTGATCATACTGTGTTCTTTAGGTGGAGTGGAGATCACACTACAATGTTTGATGTGTACATGGACGATATGATTATTACGGGCGATGACGAGAAGGAAACTGCTCAGCTGAAGATGAGATTGGGCAAAGAGTTTGAGGTAAAGGATTTGAGGTAGCTAAAATACTTCCTCGGTGTGGAGGGAATCATTCTATCTCAACAGAAATATGTGTTAGATCTGCTTAAAGAGATGGGTATGCAGGTCCGCGGTTGCTCCTATTGATCATAAGTCCAAGCTCAACGCCGAGGCAGGAGAGCCAACTAATGAAGAGATATATCAAAGACTTGTAGGTTGCCTGATCTATTTGATCCGCACTCGTCCCGACATATCTTTTGACGTGAGTGTAGTAGCTCGCTCTATGCACGATCCCAGGGAGGGTCACTTGAATGCATTGCATCAGTTTCTTAGATACTTAAAGGGTGCACCAGGAAAAAGATTGATTTTCTAGAAGAATGAGCATCTGAATATTGAGAGCTATTGCGACTCTGACTAGGCTAGCTTTGTAGATGACATGAGATTCACATCAGGATATTGCATGTTTGTGGGAAGCAACCTTGTCTTCTGAAAAAGAAAGAGACAAACTATAGTTTTGAGATCTACAATTGAGGCAGAGTACAGGGTCGTGGCCTTAGGTATATGGAAGATGTTATGGCTGAAAGCCCTGCTAGGTGAACTGAAGATAGATTACGGTGGACAGATGACATTCTGGTATGATAGCAAGTCAGCCATTAATATTGCAAACAATCTCGTCTAACATGATAGAACCAAACATAGAGAGATCGATAGGTTCTTCATTAAAGAAAAGTTGAATGCTGGAATACTACAGCTGGGACATATTGCTACAAAGGAACAAGTGGTTGATTGACTAACCAAAGGACTTAACTCACTGGATTTATGTAGATTGTGCGAAAAGATAGGCTTAGTAGATATCTTTCGCTCACCTTGAGTGGGAGTGTTAGTATTTGATTTGTAGATAGCTCGGATTGATGTGCAGTTAGCGACATCCTCCTTATGTGTTTAGTCCCACATCTCAAATTTTGTTTTTGGGTCACCCTCTTGTGTGTATATATATGAGAGAAATGTATTGTTTCTTTAGTGTGTGAATAATAAATTTTTGTTTTGTTGATTCTCATTTCTACTACCTCATTAACCCTCTGAGTGTCCGGGGTCATTGTTGTTTCAAAAGTTCGCCCCGCAACCATGCCTACTGTGAGAGCTTGCAGTGTGGAACTTTTCCAATTTTATTTCAGTTAATTTATTGAAGTGTTTCACATTTTCCAACAGAATTTACCCGAGCTTTCAAATCTATCTCGCAAAAACTTATATGTAGTGTAAGTCTAGAATATTTATTTAGCCCTAAATTTATAAAGAAAACGACTTCATCTATGCTAACATCAATCCCCTTTTAGGCTTAATTTGCTTCACTGCCTCTGCAGGCTGGCTGATCTGGTTGGTTATGGCGTGGTTTCGGCGGCTAACAGAATATATTCATCAGCTTTCAGGGATCGGACTTTTAATGTGGGTTTTGTGGAACTGATGATACAAGATGGTCGAAAAGGTCTGAAAATGAAGGAATCAAATAAAATACAAAAAAGGCTATTTTTTCTTATATCACATAATTCAGTTTTCATGTACGTATTGGCAGGGAAAGAGAATGGGAGGGGGTACTACCTATATGAAAGGGGAAGCAGGCCAAAAGCTGATCCTTCTTTGTTGCCCATCATTGATGAATCGAGAAGGCGTGCTAGTTTAATGCCGAGTGGAAAGGTTTCCCTATAAACCTTCCTTTTGCAAGCAAATCTCATAGGATCCTTGAACACACACACACACACATGAAAGGTCGTGCATGGCAACAATACCTACCTTCGCTAACCGTCCTTTATGCTCAGCGTGCTGTGGCAATAATACCAGACCGCCGCTCGATGCCCCCCGTAACTATCGCAATTGTGTATAGAGTCCTATTCCAACGTCAAAAATATCATAGGAGACCCTGTGACATTGTACCAAGGTGACTCTGTGCACAATATACGTGGTTACAGATGGATATTGTCGCCACCACACATTGTGCATGGTATTTTGTACATTTTTTAAGTAATAAGAGGGGTGCAAGCTGTAATTATGCTAACTTCCGGGAGAAGTTTTGGTAATTATTCCTATATATTTTTATTATTTTAACTACTGATTTACACAAACATACACACTCACTGAATGTGAGAATAGAGTCCATCCGACCTATATGAACAGTAGTCCTCGGAGAATAGTGAGTGTGCGCGTGCGCAAGTAGATATGTAGAACTTGTGTTTTTTGTCTGGCAATTTGCATGATATCATGTAGCTTTCCGTTAAGGATTACCGTGACTAAAATGTTAATAATTTTTATGTTAGCCGATAAGCTTGAGCGACCAGGAGATAGTGGAGATGATATTTTTTCCAGCAGTGAATGAGGCATGCAGAGTAATTGATGAAGGCGTTGTACTTCGAGCATCTGATGTAGATGTTGCATCCATCCTTGGAATGGGTTTTCCAAGGCACAGGTCAGCTTATTTTTCTTTTAAGATCTTACTTCCTTATGTGATTTTCTTTTGCTTTATGGGAATTACACTATTCCATCTTCTTGGACCATGATCTGGGAGATGCACTTTTTTGTGTGATTTTGTTGAAGTTTCATGGTACAAATTTTCTTTCTTTCACAAATCTACCATGTCGCTGTTGGGTTTCCAAACTCCTGGTTGAGATACTTGTGAGAATTTAAGCCAAGCACTTGCGATAAAACAATTGCCGATATTTTAAATATACCACATTGTATGGGTTTATCTTAAACTAGTTATTACTCTTTATAGCATAGGTTTTCTATCAAGGTATCAGAGTCGATCTAGGAATTCCTCCTCTACCTTCTCCGTTGCAGCAGACTTCCAATACATCTCCATTATACAACATTTTATGTGCTCGCCGGAGAGGTGGTCGGAGGCAGGGGGATACTTCAGAGCTGGAATCATGGCTATCTAGGTGAGACTTGCTCAGGATGAGAGAGCTACTAAAATCTCACACAACACAAGACCAAACTTGCCTTTAAATAGGCTACAAGGCCTCCGTAATGAAAACCTAAACTAAAACAATTGGTAATAATAAAGACAAATTAAATAACTAGGCCCGCGACCCATAACACCTATCAATTAAGCACAACTAATAATAATAAAAGACACTATCAATACAATAATGAGATTGGAACCATAACACATGAATCTTGTCATAGCTCGACTACGACGACTATGATTAAGCTGCCTCTTATAACTACAACTCCAATGGGAACATTGCACCGTCAAGCTCACCGTAACTATCCATTGAGCTCTTTGCACTTCTATTAAGTCATTGCAACTCTCTGCCAAGCTCTCTGTGCCTCTGGATGAGCTCTTTGCAACTCTTGTCAGCCTTCAAATCCACTGCATTGCTCATCCATGCACCTTCACACTGCGTCTGCTCACAAAATAGTGTCATTTGTCTGCTTTTGTTCTTGCTAAATTTTTGGTAATTGTTCACACTAGTGTGTTTTGATCAACAAGATTATGTCCCTTGCCCTTGATGGTATGTGTTATGGGTACAGCCGTCAGTTATCTAGTTATGCATTATTATAAGTATTTATAATTAAGTCGAATCATTGTATCTAGTCAAGTTGTTTGAGTCGAGTCGAGTCGTCGTAGAGTTTAAGTTTTTTTAATATTTGATGTATGTTGGGTATTTGTGGTTATGCCATCCGAGCCTATATATATAGGGCCGCTTGGGGTCATGTAAAATTATGCAATAAATTAATGAAATAGTCTTCTCTCTCTAATTCCTCTCCCTCAAGCCCTCTTCCCTCAAGGGTTTCCCTCTTCCTCCCCCCCCCCCCCCCCCCCCCACACACACAAACATCTAATTTCCTCTCCTTTGCCTCAATTCTTGTGCTTGCCCCTTGTATCCCCTTTCTGCTGCCATCCGTCAACCCACCAAAAGAAGCACGTATCAACTTGATATCAGAGTCACTCTTTCCTCCTCATCCAACCAAGTATTTTTGCCACTATTCCAACAGCCCGCACCATCCCCGACGTCAACTCTGTCCAGAAACCGATCCTCCATGCTTCCCTTCCAGACCGACATCCAGAATCTGCCCATTATCGAGGCCGCACGGGCTTCTCCTTATCCAGACCCGACCTTGACACCAACACAAATCCACGCGGTTCCAGCCCTGCCCAAATCCCCGGTTACAGCCCTGCCCGCACAACCAGGAGCCCTGTACACACAGCCGGAGGGAACGATGATTCCGGCCCTCATCGTCATTCAGGCTTATCGACGCTATCTCTGTTTCGAGCGCCTCACACGAAACCCCCTTGCATTCCAACAATCGGCGTCTTTGTTTAGTGTGCGCTACAGTTGGGCACGTTCTCTCCTTTTTGGATTGGCGAGCCTATCGTTTTCGCCTCTCAACGCACATCAAACTTCTGCAATTTCGAGTAACCCGCCCCTGTCGTTGATGTGAAATCACCTCGTCTGATTTAATTTTTAATTACTTAATCGATTACATGATTAATTGAGTAATCATTAATTCACTTGAGATATGGAGGTCACCGACTTGTGGGCCCAACTACTCGATCGGTTTGACCATTTTGGGTCTCGATTCAACCGTATGCTCGACGTCAAAATTGCCTAATTGGAAAGGTCGTCGCGGCCGTTTACGCAGCCGCCTCCGATTTCCCCACCGCCTCCACTTGCACTATGGGTTCCTTTGATTGATCTGTGACACTCTCACCACTACTGGACCCTGCCAACCGCCTTCCAACACAGCTCCACCTCCACCGACATTGCTGCCGCTGAATCTCCTCGTGCAGTCACCGCCTTCGCCGACCGCTGATGTTCCACCTCTCTCCACGGAGGTCAACATTCCTCCGCCTGCACCGACCCCTGCCTTGTCGGTCCTTTTAGCCACATCACCGCTCCATCTGAAGGCCCTCGCTCCGCCGACCCTTGCTCCATATATTCCAACAGACCTGTTCCTACTGCCGAATGTCATTTTTTTGTCCTCCTTGCCGATGCTGCTCACCACCTCTCTTACAACCCCTTCAGACTCATTCCTTCCGCCGCCCGTTTTTCCGACGGTGCCCCGCTACTCGTCGATGCCATTGACGCAGCTACACGCTACCAAGTGTTTTTTGTAGGGAGATCAAAGTGATTTCGAGCATGAGGGCTACCTCGATGTCAAGGACAGATGAAATTGTTATGGTTCCAGCCATCAGTTATCTAGTTATGCATTATCATAAGTATTTATGTTTGAGTCGAGTATTTATGTATCGAGAAGTTGTATGAGTCCAGTCCAGTCGTTGTAGCGTTTTAAGTGTTTTTAATATTTGATGTATGTTGGGTATTTGCGGTTATGCCATTCGAGCCTAGATATATAGGGCCCCCTGGTGTCATGTAAAACTGTGCAAGAAATTAATGAAGTAGTCTTCTCTCTCTAATTCCTCTCCCTCTCTTTCAAGCCCTCTTCCCCCTAGGATTTCCCACTTCCTCCCCCCCCCCCCAAGCTTCTTCTAATTTCCTCTCCTCTACCTCCATTCGTAGGCTCTACCCTTGTATCCCCTTTCTGTTGCTATCTGACAACCCACCATAAGAAGCACGTAACAATAGCTCTCTCAATTGTGGTTGTTTAGTCATGTTCTTGATTACTCTCTACTCAACGTTTTGGGTTGTGCTTATTTTGATCAGTTACCTTCGATTGAGTGAGACAATTTATCATCCATTGTAAGAATTATAAAGGTTAAGATTATGTTTCTGGATGTCTCTATGCGTCTTACCGTGCCATTTTTGTAAAGAGCACATCTTATTATACTTTACCTTAATCTCATGTTCCTTCACCTCTGTACACACAAGAGGAGCTTAATTTTCTTGATATTGAGGCACCCGCTCCACCTATTTCTTCTGATCACGATTCCCTCATTCCCTCTGATTCTCCAGCACCGTAGTTATTTATCTGTGTTCTACGACTCTCATAACTCCACCTACCTATGTGGATCATGTTACTCTCATCGCTCCACCTCTACGTCGTTCTTCTCGTCGTCATCACATCTACATATTCGCTTCACCACGCTCACCATCTTGAATTATGCACTTCAGCTTTTTATTGCCACCATCTATCTTAAATTGGAGCCCTGACATATCAGGAGGCTGTTACCATACGTGCATGTCAAACAAGAGTTAAAACTTAAATCCATGGCATGTATGCACATATGCGATTGTGCACCCTTACCTATTACCCCACGTCTCGTAACTTGGAAGCGGGTGTACAAGATCAAGACTTTAGTTGATGGAATCGTTGATAAATACAAGATCAGACTAGTTGCTTAAGAATTTCTTCTGCAATATGGAGTAAATTATGACGAGGCTTTTGCCCATTTTGCGTAGTTGACTACTCTCCTTTTGTTGTAGCCGTTGTTTGTTCTTAGCTTATTTTTCACATGGATGTGAAGAATGTTTTTCTTCATCATGAGTTGTCTGTGAATATCTACATGACACCTAAAACTTTTTCTCCATTATAAGAAGAGGATTACCAATTGAGTCTTAGGCTTTGTTTGGGAGGCTGGCGGCCTTCCGGCGAGGGAACAAATGCCACCGGCGGGATGGACTGGTGGGAGGGGGTTGGGTTCGCAAACGGAGAGATTTCTCTGTTTTGCTCGGAGAAATGGGAGCAAACGCCACCCGTGGCGGAAAATCAAACTCCCTGCCTCGCCCCACCGGCGACGTTTGCTCCCTCATCGGAAGGTCTCGGCGTCAAGGCGAACCAAGGAGAGCGCTGGGCGCCTTGACGCTTAGGCGTCAAGGCGGACGCATAGGCGACACTAAGGCGAGCAAGTCGCAAGACGCCATTTTTTTTTTTAAAAAAAAGGCAGTATATAGACTGCGGTTATTATAATAACCGCAGTCTATACTCTGAAGGATATAGACTGCGGTTATTATAAAAAACGCAGTTTATAGTACACATAATATAGACTGTGGTTTTATAATAACCGCAGTTTATAGTATACATGCTATAGACTGCGGTTTTATAATAACCGCAGTATATGCTCAGGCTATATACTGCGGTTAATAGAATAACCGCAGTTTATATACTTATGACTATCGACTGCGGTTATTAGAATAGTTGCAGTCTATATTCGTATATAGACAGCAGTTACAATAATAACCGCAGTCTATAACATGTCTGTCATACTTTAGACTGCGGTTATTATAATAACCGCAGTCTAAAGCTCCTTTTTTTTGATATAATATTTACCAAGTACAAACACAGCCAGAGATTTTTTTCTTCATAGCAGACTAGCAGTTAGTAGTAAGCAACTAAGAATAGCTTTTGATATATGGATTATGGACAGTTAGCATTAAGCAACTAACTAAGTATAGCAGTTAGCAACTAACTAAGCATAGCTTATGAATCTTCTGATATCATGAATTCATGATATTTTCATATCTCAATTCTCAACACATTATATGATCATATGACAAGAACTAGGCAAGTAGCAAGCATAAATGTTCCAACTACCAATATCATGTATTCATGAATCATGATATCTCAAATCCTCAATTCTCAAACCTCAATACATTTATACCTATGACCTATCTCAATTCTCAAATACCATGAAGCAGTAAGCATGTAACAGTAAGAAAAAACAGTGGCAATCAATGGTCAAGATTCAAGACAGACTTCAGAGAAAGTAATAACAAAAAAGGGAACACAAAAATATCATAGTCTAGTATTGTGGTCAAATCCAAAATGTCTTCATCCATTGCACAATATAACATATTAGCATGAATAATATTTTTAACATTAACTTTAAATAATCATAAAAGATCAACTAGAATCATCATCTAGTAAGTCGTCATTGACATTGCATGTGTTTGGTTGGATGGAGGTACTCGTCATTTGCCCATGATTATCATAAATATCTTCATCATCACTGACAACTACAAAATGATCTAAATCTTCATCCCCTTGAGTTATTAGTTCATTTATTTGACGATTAGTTTCAACTCCACTTCGTAAATTTCGAACCCCAGTTCCAAGAGCTCTCTCTACAGCATCTCATGTGAGATTATCATCATCAAAAACTAGAGCTTCATCTGGTTTGTTCACCATCCACTCACTACTCCAGTCGAGCTCATCAAACACCAAAGGGTTGTAATTTCTTCCCTTTTCACGTTTTTCTTGGAATCGTGCTTGTAGACGACGATTATATTGGATGTATACAAGATCACTAAGTCTTTGATGTTCCAATCTATTTCTTTTTTTGTGTGAATCTGAATCAAGATAATTTCAAACTTATTGGTAAATTAGTAAATATAAAATATTAAAATTTTTATTGAATATTTGTATACTTACAAACTCAAAAGTATTCCAATTGCGCTCACAACTAGAAGAAGAACAACATAAGCCAATTATGCGCAATGCTACCTTTGTAAGGTCAACATTTGGTCCTCCATGTGCACCCCACCAGTCCACTATTCATTTAAGACAAATATAAATTATTTGACATATAAATAATTTAAGAAAAAATAAAAATGTAAATAATACTTACTTGGATTTAAGGTGCTTCGTTGCCTAATATCCATAAACTTTCCAAAACTATTTCGAGATGCTTTGTAGTTAGTACCTTGTTCGGCAATCTTGTCTTGCAATTCTTGATCGGGCACTAGTCTTGCAATAACATCATTGAAAGCATCTTGAAATTTGCATGCATCATCATTATTTTGTTTCTCGTATTCAAAATATTTGCTTGGATTTAGAAACAAAGCTGTCCTATACAATTTTTGCTTCATTTGATTTGTCCATCTATTTTCAACAATCTCAATAATCTTTTAAAATAATCTTTTTTTGTTATCAAAATGTTGTTTGATCTTTTGTTTGGCTTCTTCCATTGCAGCATATACTTCAGGCATAGCCGGTCTTTTATCTCCATTTACTAATCGCAAAACTGCAATCAGTGATTTTCCTCCTTTTAGGCAATCTCTTACTCCATTTCAAAAATTGGTTGAAAGTATTATTTCAACAATCTGTTTTTTGGCTTCAGTTTTTGCCAAATTAGCGGCATTCCATGAGGGCGACACAAAGAATAATTTCAGTTTCTCCTCATGCTTAAGCACACTTTGTAGAGTAATGAATGATGTTGAAAATCTAGTTACCGAATGCCTCACTAGATCACCGCCTATAGTAGTCCTTATTGCATCAAGTAAACGAGTGTGTCTGTAGATGAAATTTGTAATCATTCTTGCATTTCTTATCACAGTTTTGTTCTGTTGTAGTTTGCCTATATCCTCTAGCATGAGATCAATGCAATGAGCTGCACAAGAAGTCCATAATAATGTAGGTCTTTTTTCCATTAAAATTTTACCAGCTGTCTTGTAATTAGAAGCATTGTCAGTCACCACCTGCAGAGTGCAGATATTTGTAATTATTGAAAGTTGTAGACTATTAAACTTGAAATATGAAAATTACTAAATTAATGAAACCAAAAAAATTACCTGAACAACACACTCTGCCCATATCTCTCTAATCTTACTATTAAGCAACTCTGATAACATTGTAGCATCTTGAATATGACTGGATGCATCTACGGAACCCATAAAATAGGATCCTTCTGGACAGTTGACTAGGAAATTGATCAAATGTCTCCCTTTCCTGTCTGTCCAACCATCTGACATAAGTGTGCAACCATATCTCCTCCAGTACGCTTGATAGTTTGTCTTCATCTCCATAACTTTATCTTTTGTATTTTTTAGCAATGGAACTCTCAAATCATGATAACTAGGGCCTTTATAAGCAGGCACATACTGTCCAACTGCTTCAAGCATGACTTCAAAACTTCGTGCCTTTGCAGCATTGAATGGAATTCCACATTCATAGAACCAATCAGCAACATAACTATCAACTCTCTTTTTCTCTTCAGGTGTTCTAAAACATCTATCGATAGTAGTTTGTGCAGGACCTTTTGCACGTCTTTCATCTACTACATCTTCAGGAGCACGCCTCACATGAGCATCCATAGGCCCCCTTTTTGTGGCAAGTGGATTACTTTCATTTTTTGGCACTTGTCCCAGAACTTGGGACAAATGACGTTTTAGCTGTAGATAATGTCGGGGATACATTTTGTGACCATGTTGGCTCTCTTTCTTGGTCACTCTCATTGTCATTATCAACAGTCAGATGCACATTGTCCTTTTTTTTAGCATTTAAAGCTGAATACATCTCAGCTGTTATTTCGGAAGTAGTTTTCAAACACTTGGATACATCTTCATACCCGCCATATAAGTGTTGCTTCAACCTTTTGATACCACCTTTTTATCAATGTACCATACAAATTACATTTAACTGTATTTTTATCTTCTAGGTTGGGTCAATGACCATACTTCCAACCAGAATCATTTGACTTTGCTTTTCGTTTAGGATCCGTTTTTTGGATCAAGGTCATTGCTACCAATGGATGGAGCAAGAGTGTTGTTGTTTTGGTCTTCCATCTTTCACAAACAGGACCTATAAATTGCAGAGTTAGGTCAGGACAATGAAATAAATAACAGCTAAAGAAATCATCACAATGAACAATTTAAAGAACTCTCAAAGACATGCTCATTTGGAAGAGTCAACAAGAGCATAAGACCATTTTCATTAGTTCTACTTTTATAGTATAGACAAGACACTCCATGATAAATCTAGCAATACAAAAATACATTTGTCATTTGTCAATCAAATCATGGTTCATGAAACACAATTAGTGATTATATAATGACAAATCTTATTTTTAATATTATCTATTTTCTCCTGCGAAAATTGTGTCACTCCATGATAGATCTGCAATAAAATAAAAATGGTTAAAATCAATTCAACATTATTATTACCAATCTACATGCACTAGACAGTAACGTCACATACCTATATCAATGATGGCATTGACCTAATTTTAAGAGCATCAACTATATCAATCATGTAACACATGATATAATACCCACATTGAATACTATCTGGTTATTTTAGGCACTACACAGTAACATAAAAAAACAATTAGTAAGTATTTTAATTACAAATGTTTAAATTACAATACATATACTCATATAGGCTATAATTCTAAAACTTACTGGAATCAACTTTGTAACTTTTAGTTTTTTAAAACTGGTACGCCGCTCTTTTGCTAAATCTTTAAATGCACTTCATAAAATATAAAAAGAATTAGTTTATAGCAAAATGTAAACAACTAGGAAAGTAAGTAAATAACTCATTAATAAACTTACTTTGTAATGACATTTTTAATATCATCACGAATGTCATTATTTATGGGATCAGGCCAATAAACTATATAATTATTATAATCAATAATAACCAACATTCAATATTCTCTGTGAAACAAATGAAATAATTAATAACTTAATTAGAATAAAAAATAGTAATAATCATTGATATTTGATACAAAGATTTTTCATACTTACAATCTATTATAGGGCACAAATAATAAAGAATCTGATTGGAGTTGAGTAAGCGTCCTAAGCCTGATTTTTAGATCTTCAACTCGTGTTTTTGAATGTTCTTTGACATAGTCATCATTAATAGCAAAAATGACATGTGGATTATGAAAATATACAACAGTATTGTATGTAAATTTCTTTAATTGTGAGTATATGTACCTGCAAAAACATGTAAATTCAAAATCAATTTATATATTAATAAAAATTCTTAATTTTATAATATTTGATACTCAGTAGTCAGATGCACAATACTCACCCAATACATGCTAATATGATGTTAGCTCCAATCATTTTCATATTTAGAAAATCATACAACTCTGAATTTTCAAAGTACGTACACGTTGATTCAACGCTCTCAAATACTGTTGAATCTAACACTAGAGATATTATTTTATCTTCATTCTCCATCTTACTTATAAAACTGGGCAATGTATCAATGAATTTATTTGTAGTCTCAGTTTCACTAGCCTGTGGAAATAAAAGAATTAATATTATGGAATGTGGACATCAATATTGAATTCATTGATTACATAAAAGTCAAAAATAATATTATTGTAGAGATGGAAAAAGCCAAACTTGTATATATGTTCACTTGGTACAAATACAAAGAATGAGTACAAATATATTGATAAGAGAAAGAGAGAGGAAAGTCCTATACACAATGTGAGACTAAAGAGAGGAGAGAAAAACAATAAATGCTATAAAATGAGCCTAGTTTAAATGGGCTTTTCTAACACTCCCCCGCAAGCTGGAGCGTATAGGTCATATGCACCCAGCTTGGACAAGCACTGGTAGAACATGGTACTTGATAAGACCTTTGTGAGGATGTCGGCAACTTGATCAGTTCCTGGAACATGCTTCAATTCAAGTTTTTTCAATTGAACCTTCTCACGAACAAAGTGATAGTCAACTTCGATATGTTTTGTGCGCTCATGAAACACCGGATTCTTTGCTATGTGTATGACGACTTGACTATCACAAAATAGAACAGCAGAGGAGGGGAGTTTTACTCCCAGGTCAGTAAGGAGACTTTCAAGCCATGTGAGTTCTGAGACAACCAAGGCCATCGATCGGTATTCAGCTTCTGCAGAGGAACGGGCTACCACAGCTTGTTTCTTACTTTTCCATGTAATAAGATGACCACCAAAATAAGTACAGAACCCACTTGTTGACCTCCGATCGTCCAGGGAACCCGCATAATCGGCATCAGAATAGGCAACCAATGCGGGAGCAGAGTCTGAGGTTTTGTAAACCAGCCTTTGACACAGAGCTCCCTTAAGGTATCAGAGAATCCGTTCAACCGCCTGGAGATGAGAAGCCCGGGGGGCATGCATGAACCGACTGACAACCCCAACTGCAAACGATATATCTGGCCTCGTGACCGTTAGATAGATCAACTTTCCCACAAGGCGTCGATAGTATTCCGGGTCATCCGAAGCATGAGCGCACAGTTTGTGATTTGCCTCCATCGGGGTACAAGCTGGCTTGCAACCAGACTGACCAGCATCTTTGAGAAGATCGAGACAGTACTTTCGTTGGGAGAGCACCAACCCGTCCGGCCGTCGTGTGATTTCGAGGCCAAGGAAGTAGCGAAGTTGCCCCGGGTCTTTAGTCTGAAAAACAGTGCTCAGATGTTGTTTGACCTCTTGAATCCCCTTTGAGTCATCTCCAGTGAGAAGGATGTCATCAACATAAACCAACAGAAGGACGGTGTCAGTGGCCCGGTGGCGGGTGAAAAGGGAGAAATCTGCAGAACTCCGAGTGAACCCCATGTCCCGAACCACCTTGCTGAACTTGTCAAAACACGCCCGAGGGGACTGTTTGAGACCATAAATGGATTTTTTGAGAAGACATACTCGAGACTCCCCGTGGTCTCAAACCCGGGAGGTTGGCGCATGTAGACAGTTTCCTGAAGGTCGTCATTCAAAAAGGCGTTCTTGATATCGAGCTGATGAAGGGGCCAGTGGCGGTGTACCGCGACGGAGAGAAGAACACGGACAGTGTTGAGCTTGGCCACTGGAGAGAAGGTTTCCTCATAGTCGATGCTCTCCTATTGTGTGAAGCCACGGGCCACGAGACGTGCCTTCAGGCGGGCAATAGTGCCATCCGGAGCATGCTTGATGACCAAGACCCAGGTCTGGTTGGCCCAGAGGGCCTGCATTTCTTCGTCAATGGCAGCCCGCCAGCCAGGATGGTGAAGCGCCTCCTACAAAGAGTTAGGGACCGAAACAGATGATAAAGAGGTGACAAAGTTAAGAAGAGAGGGAGAGAGGCGATGGAGAGATACGTAATTCGTCATTGGATGAGCGGCAGAGGCGGGAGCCGGAGCAGCAGGTAGCGGAGCACCAGAGGTCGAAGCCGACTGCAGAGGGGCAACGGGAGGAGAGCGACGAGAATAGACCCGGATAACCGGTGGTGGTGGACGGACAGGAGGGTGGGAAGGAGGAGAGGATGAGGAGTGAGGAGCAGGAATGACAGGACGAACGACGGGATCTGGACTCGGAGCGACATCCAGATCAGAGAAGAATGGAATATCTTCACGGAAAGTCACGTCAGCCGAGACAGTAATCTTGCGGGTAGCAGGCGAATATCATACATAACCCTTTTGAGTGCGCGAGTAGCCCACAAAGATATGTTTGGCGGCACGAGGATCCAACTTGTCCGTGGAGGGACCAATGTGGTGAACGTAGCAGGTACACCCAAACACCCGAGGAGGAACAGGAAAAGGCGGAGTAGTGGGAAAGAGGAGGCTGAAGGGAGTAGCATACTGGAGGACGGAAGAAGGGAGACGGTTGATGAGAAAGCAAGCCGTGGAGAGCACGTAGTTCCAGTATGGTTTGGGAACCCGCATTTGAAGCATAAGGGAGCGAGCGACATCAAGAAGGTGACGATTCTTGCGCTCGGCGACACCATTCTGTTGTGTAGTGTACGGACACGAGGTTTGGTGAAGAATGCCGAACTCAGAGCAGAGAGTGGAGAAGGTATGACTGGTGTACTCCCGCGCATTGTCAGTACGAATAGTACGAATGGGAGCAGAGAACTGAGTGCGAGTCTCAAGTATGAAAGCTCGGAAGACGCGGGGAAGTTCGGAGCGATCGCGGAGGAGATATAACCACGTCATCCTTGAGTAATCATCAATAAAAGTAAGAAAATACCGATAGCCAGAAATACTAGTAAATTTGTACGGACCCCATATATCGGAGTGTACCAAAATAAAAGGAGCGGAACTCCGAGTACAATGAGAATGGAATGATGAACGGGGCTGTTTGCCCAAAATACATGTGTCGCAGCGAAAAGCAAGAAGAGAGACATCTGGAAGAGCCTTCCGAAGGACTGGAAGAGGAGCATGACCCAGACGGCGATGTCAATCCGAAGAGGAGATAGATGCGAGGATAGTGGGAGAGTCTTCAAGAAGATAGATCTCATTCTGCAGCCGTCCTCTACCAATGATAGTCCGCGTGTGCTGATCCTATATGAGAAAAGAAGAGGAAGTAAATGTCACAGAGTAATTAGAATCAGTAGTAAGACGACCAACAGACAGTAAATTGTAAGGAGAGCCCGGAATATGTAGAGCGGAGCGCAGAAGGAGAGAAGAAGTGAGGGAAATATCAGCACAGCCAGAGACGGGAACCGATGCCCCATTAGCGACAGTAATGTACTTCGGGTGAGGTGAAGACAAGTACTGAGGCGGCCGAACAGAGGTGATATGATGAGTGACACCAGAATCAAGGATCCAGCGCGGGCCAGAGGAGAGGCAGACGATACCTTCATTGGAGATGGAGGCAGCAGAGGCAACCGAGGCAGGCGGGCGGCTAAGCAGACCATGAAGATGTTGGAGCTGAAGATGAACCTCGTCGAGATTAGTACGAGGGGAAGCGGAGTCGGTAGTAGCAACAGAGGCCTGCGGACGAGGAGGGCGCCCATGTTTGCGATAGCACGTGGCTTCAAGATGCCCATCTTTACCGCAGAACGAGCACCTAGGTCGAGACCGGCCACCCCGACCCCGGCCGCGAGAATCAGAACGGCCGCCACAGGCAGAAGATGGAAGAGGCAATAAGGGAGCGGGGGCCTGTTGAACAAGGGCCGGAGAAGGAAGGTCGGGCACATCCGGAGGCGGGGAGACTTTGAGAAGCATCGAGCACACATCAGAGAAAGATGGTGTAACGGTAGATGAGAGGATGTGAGCCCGGACACTGTGAAGATGAGGCGGGACCTGGGCCATCATCATTGCGATACCCACAGCTTCCTTTTGGGCACGTTGAGCAGCAAGATCTAAAGTAGGAGGCTGATGGTGGATCCAAGCCTCAACCAGAGACCGAGCCTGAGCAACAAAGGACGTCAGGTCGGTCGCGTCACTGCTATCAAGGGCCTGGAGAGTAGTGATGATGTCATACAAATGGTGGAGACTATTCTTGCCAGAGTAGAGGGTGTGGAGCTTGTCCCACATGCCTTTGGCCGTCTCATGGTACATGGCCAGGCGATAAGATTCGCCATCAAGAGAGTTAAGAAGCCAAGTCTGCACGCGACCATCATTGCGTAACCATTCTTGAGGTAGGGTTACCGATAACGGCCTGAGTCAAGTGATGAAGGAACCCCTTTGACTGCAGGACACGGCGAACCGAGTGTGCCCATTCCACGAAGTTTTTCTTGCCAGTGAGAGAGATGGTAGTAATCCGAAGCTCGTCGCGGACTTCCTGGAGAGAGGCCGGGCGGTCAGGAGGAGGAACTGCCGTGCCAACAGAGTCCGCAGAGGAAGTCATGGAGGCGATAAGCGGCTAGGAGAACAGACCGGTCACCAAAGAAGACCGCACGACCAAACCAGAGACCGGTCGGTCAAGAGGAGAGCAGTCGCGGGGAGAGAGAACAGGGCGCAGCGGACAGAGACAAGCCGCGAAGAAAAGAAATAGGAGGAGACCGCGACAAAAATGCGGGAAGGCGAGAGTCCGCACGGTCTGGCTGAGCACAGCGGCGGTCCAAGAGACATGAGGCTGACAGCGGATAGAAAGAAGAGACCGCGAGTAGAGAAGACTCGAGCGGAAAGAGAGAAGAGACCGCAGCGACCAAGGACCGACCCGTTGGAGAGGCTGGTCGCAGAAGAAGCAGGCCGCAGAAGGGAGAGGTCGCAAGAGAGGCAGGCCGCTGCGAGCGGGAGCAGGCCGGAGGAGAGGCAGGCCGCTGCGATCTGGAGCAGGCCGCAGGAGAGGCAGACCGCTGCGAGCTGGAGCAGGCCGCAAGAGAGGCAGGCTGCTGCGAGCTGGAGCAGGCCGCAGGAGAGGCAGGCCGCGGCGAACTGGAGAGAACAGACCGCAAGAGACAGCGGTCTGGAGGAGAGAGAAGAGAGGTGGACCCCACGAGAGAGAAAGAGAAGGGAACGACTATAAATGCCGGAGGGGAGGGGTGGAACCACGGAGAGGAAGAGGAAGCGGGAGAAGAAGAGAGAAACGACCAGGACAGCAGGCCGCAGGAAGCCGGGCGGGTAGCGGACAAAGATCAAACCGCGCGGATAAGAAAGAGAAGCCGCTCGAGGAAGACCGTTGGCTCTGATACCATGTAGAGGTGGAAAAAGCCAAACCTGTATATATGTTCACTTGGTACAAATACAAAGAATGAGTACAAATATATAGATAAGAGAAAGAGAGAGGAAAGTCATATACACAATGTGAGACTAAAGAGAGGAGAGAAAAACAATAAATGCTATAAAATGTGCCTAGTTTAAATGGACTTTTCTAACAGTTATAAATTATAATACCGTAGAAGATAATTGTTCATGTCTACTCTGACTACTCTCAGGTTCATGTGACCTGGATTCATACTCCGGCTGAGATTGAGAAACCAAAAAGTAACAAAAAAATAGTTAATTACCTGCGCAACAAAAAGAGAACATAACATTTCATAAAAGTATAAATATTTAAACATAATAATACTTGTGCAACTGGAAGTGCAACACTTGTTCCAGTTCTAACACTAAATATGCGCATAAGCTTTTCAATTTGATTCTTCATAGTACTAATCTCGGCTTGTTGCGCTTGTTTTTTGGCTCCATAATTTTTGTTGCGCTTGTTATTTTTGGATCCATAATTTTTGTTGTTGACTCTGTTGAAACCGGAAACCGGCCTCTTGTGGAGTTCGACCCTTGGGGAAGGGGTGGTCTCGCGCCTACTTTGCTCCTGCAAGAAAAACAACGAAAAAGACAAGAAAGAACAGATCCAAAGGCTCGGCAGGGAGGTCACACCACAAACCCGGAAGATCTCTGAGCGCTTCCCCTCCTTAGCCAAGAGCCGAGCTAAGGTACCCTCAGAGAACACTTGAAAATGAGAGTAAGGAAGCACTGGAAGCGTGCCCTCTGAGGTACCCCTTGGGTCTTATTTATAGATTTTCAGAATCTGAACTGCCAATAACCAAAAGAACTGGCCTGGAAATACCGAAAAGCCCCTGGTTGGGCCTGCCAACAGCCAAACTCCGATGTTCTGAATAGCTATGCGCAGTCCAACCTGGTCTGCCAACAGCGGGCTCCGCTGTTCTGAGTAGCTATTCGCACCCCTGGGGGTCAGCTCGCCTCCAGTTTCCCCGCAGGAGGCGGGCGCGGCCTGGCCTCGCGGCTCGCCCATCCTCCCTGGGCGAGCGCAAGACGATATGGGCGAGCTGTCCGTATTCTGCCGGGCGGACCGGCAGCCAGGTCGCGTGCGGGTTGGCCGGCGATCGTCGCGACCCTGATCGACTCGCCAGTCGCTGGTCGCCGGGCTTGACTGCTTTGGCCGAGGATTCCTTGCGCGACCCGCTCACTCGCCTGCCGGCTCGCTCGCCTGAAATGGGCGGTAGCGAGCCAGCCCTTCTGCCGCTCCGCTCAACCTCTCTGGCGGGACCCGCTCGCCGGACACGGGGTTGTACACAATCCCCGCTCTTTTTGAGCTTGAATCAAGCTCGGAAAGAATCATCCAACCCGCGTGTTCGGCGAGCACTGTGCTGAGCTGGCAGGGAATCTTTTGGTGGCCCCCACTGTCCGGCTATAAATACATACCGCTGACCCCTGTAGGAGGCTCCCCAAATCTCTTTACTTTCTCTGAGCAGACTTTTGTTTTTCAATGCCGGTTAGCGAAGAGGTGCGAGCTCGCCTGGCGGCAGCGGTCCTGCAAACTCAGGAGGAGGCCCTCGAGGCCGCCCCATGGCTAGTTCGCGGATCCTCCGGCCCTCTCTTCAGGCCGGCGAAGGGAAAGATTGTTAGGCGTTCTCTGGCGGGTGACTGCCCGGCCTCCAGCTCGGCGGCGGGCGCTGAGGTCGTCCCCGGGGTACGTGGCCTTCCGCTGATTATCACTATTCCTCTGACTCCCTGTTTTGCAGGTAATTCCCTGTGAGGAAGTGGAGAACCGGGGAGAGGATCGTCCCCCGCCTCCGTCGCCTGAGAAGATCGCGAGTTCCCCAGGTCTGGGTCGCCCACCTCCGGAAACTCCCTGTCCGGCGGTCTCCCACGGGCTGGGGAAATCTCTTGAGACCCTCGAGGGAGGGAACTTTCAGGGTCGGCCGGGCTCTTCTCGCCCATCTGTCGGTGCGGGCGACGTGCCAACCCCTGGTGAGCTGGTTTTTATCGTCGGCTTTGTCTCTTGCTCGCTCATTCTGACCCCACCCCGCTTGCAGGCTTTCACAGGGCCTCTCCTGAGACCGAGATGAGCGAAGGGTACTCGCCTCCGCCTGACGTGGACAGTGTTTCTGACTATCTGGGCGACCCGACCGATGCGGCGGGGATGAAGAGGCAGGTGACGCGGCTATTCCAGAAACACACACTGATGCTGCAGGAGATCATGAAGAGAGTCGATGACGACAAGGCCGAGACCGAGGCCCGGCTCGCAGCCTTGGAGGGCCCTCCGCGCGAAGCGGAAGACGACGATGTCACCTCGCCGGGCGTGCATATAACGCGGGCCGAGGGGCATCTTAAGAGCGCCGTGGAGCAGGTCGGCCTGGCTCAGCGGGAGCTGGTGGCGGTTCGCGATTACCACGATCCCCGTGTGCCGCCTCGGTCGGGAACGAAGAGGCGGCACAGGTGGAAGTGGGTCGAGTACTGACCCAGTTGTTTGCCCCCTCGGTCGCGGGATACCGCGGGATTATTGTCATTTCGTAGCTATTTTGTATTTGTAATTGCTTGCGACTCTTTCAGCCCGCCTATGGGCCTAACTATTTTTGTTGCTGAGATGTATTGGAATTATCGTGCTGTTTTTCTTTTGTTTTCTGTGGGCGGGTTAAGGGAAAGATCCATTCTTCCTTTCGCGCTGATCGGGGCGAGGGCGAGCCGAGGAGCTCGCTAGACGGGAGTCTCCCGTCTCGCGCGGAACGTCGTGCGGGTGCGGGTTGGGGTTGGTTCGCCCGCGCTGGTCTCCCGCGGTTGCGGCCGGGTGAGGACCGTGCTGGGTCGATCTTTGAGGCGCGGTCGCGCGCGGGAAGTCGAACCGTCGGGCTGATTTTTGGCTATCTGCACCCCGCCTTTCGGCGGGAAGTTTCCCGCCCTTTTCCTTTCCTATAAATAGGCCCTGCCGGCTCTAATTCCTCCACCGATCCCAAACTTTCCTGCTTCCCGTTCCCGCGGAGTATCGTCTGTGTTTGCTTTCTGGCTCTTTCTCGCTCGTTCGACGGCGACTCGACGGGAATGGGCGGAGGCGGTGGCGACGCGGACGGCCGAAGCAAATGCGCTTGGACCTTCTCCGAGCATGATTTCCCTCGCGCCGTCATCACAGAGCGCGAATACTTGGAAGCTCTCGGCGACCACATCCCAGCCGGGTTCTCTGCGAGGTGACCCGAAGAGGGGGAGAAGATCAGCGACCTGTTTAGGGATGAGCTCGCCATCCCTCTCGCTCACTTCGAGGTAGGCCTGCGACTCCCCCTATGGCCCGAGGTGCGCCAGGTGCTAAAATACTTCGGGGTCGTCCTGGGCCAGATGACCCCGAACTCCATCGCCGTCATGATGGGGTTCGCCTGCTTCCTGCGAGAGGAGCGGGTGGAGTTCAGCCTCGCAGTATTCCGGAAGCTGTTCTCCTTCAGGGCGAACCGAGACGGGACGGCCTACTTCTCCAGCGCCCACCTCAAGGTGCGGGAGACAGTTAACAAGAGCCACAACTGGCTGAAGAAGTTCCTGTTCGTCAAAGGGGACTTCGGCAATGTGCCCTTCTCGCCGGTGCAGCTCAGCGAGGCGAGCTACCGGCCACCCAACCTAGGCGGCCATGAAGCCGACCTGTTCGCGTTCTTCGTCGGGAAGAACTTTGAAGTCGCGTACCTGCGCCGTCATCTTGACGACCTCGCTGCTGTCCCGCCGGGGGGAGGTTTGTCACTCGCCGCTGTTATACCTTATTCCCTTTCTTCCTTTATCTCACCCCTTCCTTCTGTCAGACGAGCGCGACATCCCTCTTCACCCTCCTTACGAGAGCGCTCGCATTCCCCCCGGGGTTCTCGCCCGCGCGCAGGCTGCGGATGCCGCCCAGCGCGACATCCCATCGGTCCCGGCCAAGAAGCGGCCGGGTGGCGGACAGCCAGTCCCTCCGCAGAAGGTGGCGAAGACCGCGGATCATCAACCCGCCGCGAGCCAGAGAAAGGGCAAGGCCCCTGCGGTCCTACCGGCTGAGGGTCCCTCGCCCCCGCGGGTTGCCTCAACCAGCGATTCCCCGGTCGGGGCGGCGGGCACCTCCGCGCCGCCGGGTGGGTCTGAAGCCGCTGCGGAGCCGGTGCCGAGAGGGCATCGTAACTTCGGCTACGGCGAGAAGTACTTGGACGAGCTTGGCGTCCCGCTCCTGGCGTGGGACAAGGAGTCGAACCGCGCGACGATCTCGACCCTGCTGCCGAGCTGGACGGAGCAGGATACCATCGGCGGGGAGGCGTACAGCCTCTCCTTTGGTCTGTACTCGCGCGAAGACGCCGCCATTTATGACAAGGAGGCGACGCGAGTGCTGATTCATGAGAGCGCGCGGGCCCAGCTGCGCGGTCTGGAGCTAGCTCACATGGTGGGGAGGCGCTGCACCCAGGTGGAGCGGAACGTCGCGTCCATCCAAAAGATGGCGGATGAGAAAGAAGAGGCCCGGAAGCTCGCCCAGGCGGACGCGGACACTCACAGGAGGCGAGCCGACGCGGCCGAGGAGACCCTCGCGCGGTACCTGGGCGGGGTGGTACGTGCTCAACCTGAATCGCACTCCCTCCTTTTCGTGGACACAGCTCACGATTATTCCTATTCTTTTTCCCCAGGACGCGGCGACGGCGAGCCGGATGGGTGCCGAGATCGCCACCCTTGGCCAAGAAAAGGCGGCGCTGGAGGCGCGGGTACGCGAGCTGGAGGCCGCCGCCGCTGTCCCTCCTCCAGACAGCAGGGTCTGCCCGCGCGAGCATCTCTCCGACTACGACCTGGAGGTGCTAATGCAAAAGAACGCGGCCAGCGCAGCGAGATACACGATGCAAACGCTGCGGCGCGCGGATCTGCTTACGAGCGAGGCGGCGGGACTCTCGGCGAAGGACGTGGTGCCGGCGCTGTTTCTTCCCGTGCCGGAGCCTGGCGACAAAAACTTCCAGCCCATTTAGGATTTCTCGACCCAGATCCCGCGCCTTCCTTGCCCTTTGTAATTTACTTTTCAGATGAACATCATTATGTATATGTCTGTTTTGAGATGTATGCGCGGGTTGCGCTTATACTTCGTATTTTTTAGCTGTTGCTCTTTTTATGAATGCTCTCTCGCCCCCCCCCCCCCCCTTTTTATTTCTTCCAACGCGGTTATTGTCGGATGGCGCGACCTGCCCCTGCGGCCCGGCTCGGGCGAGGTGGCTGCCCGCCCGCCGAGCGAGGCGAGCCGGTTCGTCCCTCGAGCGAGGCGAGCCGGCTCGTCCCTCGGTCGTATGCCTAATTCTCTGCGGGCTCTCGCCCAGGCCTGTGTTTACTCGGCCGCCCTTCCTGGGGCTTGAGGGTGGGGCTATGCTAGGCCCTTTCTCCCCTTTCTCTGACTAACTCTTGTGATTACGACCTGCTGCTCATGCCTTTCGAGTAATTTCCGGCCTCGCCGGCTAGGTGGGAATCCGTCAACGTGATTTGTTCTAGGTTGCAGGTCATCGTCTACTAAGCCATTCCATCGAGTGACTTCCGGCCCTGCCAGCTAGGTGGGAGCCTGGCAGCGGGATCTTCTCGAGGCTAGGGATGACACCGAGTGACTTCCGGCCCTGCCAGCTAGGTGGGAGCCTGGCAGCGGGATCTTCTCGGGGTCCAAACACATTCCATCGAGTGACTTCCGGCCCTACCAGCTAGGTGGGAGCCTGGCAGCGGGATCTTCTCGAGGCTAGGGACGACACCGAGTGACTTCCGGCCCTGCAAGATAGGTGGGAGTCTGGTAGCGGGATCTTCTCGGGGTCCAAATTCATTCCAACTCTCTGAGCAAGCTCAGACATGACAATCCTGGGGGGGGAGAGAAGAAAAGCTTTGTTATAATAAATCGTGTTGCTTACAGGAAATTAGGGAAAAAATCTCTTCAAGTCGTCTCCACTCCAGGTGAGACTCAGGGCCTCGCCCTCGACATTTTGGAGTCGATAGCCTCCCGACCTCAAAGCTTCCTTCACAATGAATGGCCCCTCCCAGCTGGGGTTGAGTTTCCCTACGGACGCTGATCTTCCTGCCGCGTCCACCTTCTTCAGTACTAGGTCCCCTTCCGTGAACTGCTTGATCCTGACATGTTTGTCAAAGTATTTCGCCATCCTCCTCTTGATCTCCTCCTGTCGGATGGCTGAAAGATCCCTCAACTCTTCTACCATGTCGAGGGAGAGTCTCAGCTCCTCCCCATTCTCGGCTTGCCATTCCTCTCGGCCTTCCCTGGCCGTTCCGATTCGCGGCGTTTGGACCTCAAATTCTATGGGGAGCACCGCCTCGCACCCATGGGAGAGCTTGAAGGGGGTCTCCCCCGTGGCCGTGTTAGGAGTGGTTCTAAGGGCCCAAAGGACGGCGGGGAGCTGCTCCACCCAGCTCCCCCTCAAGTTTTCCACCTTCTTCTTGAGGAGGTTGACGATGATCTTGTTCGCCGCCTCCACCTGCCCGTTGCTCCTGGGGTGGTGGACCGAGGCGAACCTGAGGTTGATTCCGAGTTGTTCGCAGAAGCTGGTGAACTCGGCGCTGGCGAACTGGGGTCCGTTATCGGTGACGATGGCCTGGGGCAGCCCATGGCGACAGATGATCTCCCCCCAAACGAAGTTCTTGATTACTTGGGAGGTCACCTTGGCCAACGCCTTCACCTCCATCCACTTCGAGAAGTAGTCGATCATCACCAGGAGGAACCTTCTCTGACCGCTGGCATGGGGGAACGGTCCAACCAAATCCATTCCCCAGATTGCAAAGGGCCTGGGGGCCGTGATACTCTTGAGCTGTTGGGCCGGCTGCAGCTGGAGGGGGGCGAACAGCTGGCACTTATGACATCTCCTTGCGAACTCTGCGGCGTCCCGGCCCAGGGTGGGCCAGAAATACCCTTGCCTGACTATCCTTCCTTCCAAGGTCCGACTCCCGGAATGACTCCCGCACTCTCCGGAGTGGACTTCTTCTAAGATCCTCCGCGCCTCACCCTCGGACACGCAGCGGGCCAGCATCCCGGAGAGGGTCTTCCTATACAGCTGCCCGTCTTTAAGGAGGTAGTAAGCGGACTTGTGCCTCAGCTTCTTCTTGTCCACTCCCTCCGGATATTCTCCCGTGGAGAGGAAAACTATTACTGGATCCATCCATGAAGGCTGCCGGTCGATCTCCATGAGCTCCCCTTCTTCGATGGAGGGGCGGAAAAGGTCGATGATGGTGCCCCCCACCCAGGGGTCGTGCTTTGCTAGCTGGTCGGCATGGTCATTCTCTCCCCGCGGTACGTGCCGGATGGAGAAGGTCTGGAAGGTTCCGATGACTCCCTTCACTTTGACCAAGTATAACTTCAGAGCGGGCTCCCTTGCTTCGAACTCTCCGTTGATCTGGGAAGCCACCACCATGGAGTCGGTTAGGACCTCTACATCCAGCACCCCCAGCTCCCTGGCCAGGCGCAGCTCCGCTATCACTGCTTCATACTCGGCCTGGTTGTTGGTAATGGGGAAATGCACCACCACCGTCTGCTCAATCTGAGTCCCTTGGGGGCTCTCTAGAACCACTCCTATCCCGAGTGAATGCCTTCCTGAGGCTCCATCCACCCTCACCTTCCAAGGAGTCGGGCAAGTGAGCTCCTCCTCTGCTAATTCTACCACGTAGTCGGCCAGGAAGTCGGCCATCGCCTGAGCTTTGATCGAGAGCCGCGGAACGAAGGAGACATCGAACTCGCTTAGCTCCACCGACCACTTGGCCAGCCGGCCTGAGTGCTCCACCCCCTCGAAGATGTTGCGGAGAGGATGGTCGGTCACCACTCGGATCGGTGCGCCTGGAAGTAAGGCCGTAGCCTCCGAGCCGAGACGATTAGGGCGAATGCAAGTTTCTCCAAGATTGGGTACCGGAGCTCGGTCTTCCTCAGGACCCGGCTGACGTAATAAATGGGGAGCTGCCTCTTCCCCTCTTCACGTACTAAGACGGAGCTCAAGGCCTCAGCCCCGACCCCGAGATATAAGAACAAATCCTCACCCTCCTTCGGCCCCTGGAGCAGCGGGGCTTGTGTCAACTGCGCCTTGAGGGCCTGGAAGGCCTCTTCACATTCCTGGCTCCATTCGAACCTCTGGCCTCCCCTCAGCGTTTTGAAGAAGGGGGAGCACTTCTCCCCTGCCCGGGAAAGGAAACGGCTCAGTCCTGCTAGCTTCCCTGTCAGCCGCTGGACCTCCTTCGCATTCCGCGGGGACCCCAACTCCAGGATAGCCTTGACCTTGTCCGGGTTCGGCTCGACCCCCGCGGGGGTGAGGAGGTGCCCCAAGAACTTCCCTCGGCTAG
This sequence comes from Platanthera guangdongensis, assembly GCA_039583875.1. Taxonomy (NCBI): domain Eukaryota; kingdom Viridiplantae; phylum Streptophyta; class Magnoliopsida; order Asparagales; family Orchidaceae; genus Platanthera; species Platanthera guangdongensis. The sequence goes on along the minus strand of CM077153.1, from coordinate 5,845,700 downwards.
CCCCAAAAACGCACTTAAGAGGATTCAGCCGCATTTTGTATCTACGCAGGGTGGCGAACGTCTCCTCCAGGTCCCGGAGGTGGGAGTCCACGTCCCGGCTCTTGATCATGAGGTCGTCCACGTACACCTCCAAGTTCCTCCCCTCTGTTCCTTGAAGACCCTATCCATCATTTTCTGGTAGGTGGCACCAGCATTCTTCAGCCCGAACGGCATCATCTTGTAGCAATAGCAGCCGTCCCCTGTGATGAATGAGACATCCTTGATGTCCGGGGGGTGCATCCTGATCTGGTGGTAACCTGAAAAGGCATCTAAAAAACTCATTACAGAAAAGCCGACGGCTGAGTCAACCAGCGCGTCGATCCGAGGCAAAGGGTAACAGTCCTTAGGACAAGCTTTATTAAGAAGAGAAAAATCGATACACAATCTCCAGCGGCCGTCTCCTTTTTTAACCATCACCACGTTTGAGACCCAGCTGGGGTACTGAATTTCGGATACGAAGCCGGCTTTGAGAAGCTTGGCCACCTCCTCCCTGATGGGTTCCGCCAGCCTGTCCGCCGTGGACCTCTTCTTCTGCTGGACGGGGCGTGTTCCCGGGTCCAGGTTGAGGCGGTGGCAAGCCACATCCGCGTCAACCCCCGGCATCTCCGCGGCGCTCCAGGCGAAGATGTCCACGTTCTTCTGGATGCACTCCAGCATCCTGCCCTGGTCCTCCGGGGTCAGCCCCCCGCTGACGCGGATCCTCTCCATCCTGCCTCCGCGGGTGAGCACTTCCAGCTCCACCACCTCCTCTGCGGCCTCCAGCCTGGACTGCTCCCCCCATCCTTCGGCGTCCCCTTCCTCCGGAACGGGGACCTCTACCTCCATCTCCCCTCCTACGGCCCTCACTTCGGCCACTTCCTCCATATCTCCTCCTTCCGCCTTCTCTGCGCAGTCCTTCGCCCCCGGCTCCACCTCTCCGGCTTCCTGCTCGTCCTCCTCCATCCTCCGCCCCATCTCCTCGGCTCCTTCCTGCCAAGAGATGGTGTTTACCGCGGTGACGTAGCATTCCCGCGCCACCTTCGGGTCTCCCCTAACTCTGACCTGCACCCCCTCAGCGTTGAACTTCAGGCATTGATGGAAGGACGAGGGGACGCAGCGGAAGGCGCTGATCAGGGGCCTCCCGAAGATTGCGCTGTAGCTGCTGGGGGCGTCCACGATGACGAACTTGCAGTTTCGGGACTGCCCCCCCAGGGTGACATGGAGACCGACTCCTCCCTCTACCTCCTTCCTTTCTCCTGAGAACCCGAACAAGGGCCCGTCCGAGGCCAGTACCCTCTTAGCCTCCACCTGCATCGCGTCAAACGCCTTTTTGAAGACGACGTTCACGGAGCTCCCATTGTCCACGAGGATCCGAGAGACAGTGAAGTTCTCGATGGCGGCCTTGATGACCAGCGCATCACAGAACGGATCCTCGTGGTCCGGCATATCACTTCTGGAGAAGGTGATCCTCTCCTCCGGGGGTGGGGTTTGGGATGTAGAGGCGACGCTCCGCCGATACATGGTGTGGAGACTTGCCTTGCGGGAAGCCTCGACTCCCACTCCCCCGTGGATCACTCTGATCCCTCCTCGGGTCCCCACATCCACCCGGTCTTCACAGCGATCCTCCTCCGCCCGAGGCAGGACCTCCTCGATCCTCACTTCCTGCCGCACCTCCTCCTGCTGCTGCTGCCGACCCCTGTTCCCTCTCATCTCCAAAAACTCCGGGCATGTGGCTGTTGCGTGCCCCTCTTCCTGATGGAAGTCGCAGTAGGGCAGCTCCACCCTGAACTCTCTTCTCCTCCTTCTCATGACCCCTCTCCTCGCTCCCAGGGCTATGGCCATGGCCTCCTCCTGATCGGGGAGCCGCGGCCTCTGACCCTGCCTCCAGCCTGGAGGGTGGAACTGGTCCTGCCTCCCCTGATAGTGACCTCTCCCGTAGTACCCCCTCTGTGGCCCCTGCCCCTGCCACTCTGGTCTCCAGCCCAGCCTACGGTCGGGCTCCTGACGCCCCCACCCCGGCTGCTGTCCCTGGAGCTGCCTCTGCTCCCTCTGCTCCCTCTGCCTGGGCTCCCCCCTCCTCTCTTCCTGTCCTCTTCCTCCCTTCGACTCCTTTTCCTCCTCGGTCGCCCACCTGGCCAACTTCCTTGCAAATTCTGGGTTCGACGCCTCCCCGTCGACCTCTCTCGCCGCCCTCTCCATCAGCTCCTCGTAGGAGAGGGGGGGAATTCTCTTCAGCTCCATGCGGAAGAAACCCTGCTGCAGGCCCAGTGTGAAGGCCATCATCAGACTGTGGCCCGGCATCTCCTGGACTTGGGTAACCTCCTCCTGGAACCGATCGACGTAGCTCCCCAACGTCTCGTTCACCCCCTGCTTTATGTGGAACAGGGACTCAGACTCCTTCTTCCTCTTCTTTGAGGTAGTGAACCTCAACATGAACCCTCGGCGCAGGTCCTCGAAGCAATAGATGGAACTGGCCGGCAGCTGGTGGAACCACTCCCTTGCCTTCTCTCGGAGCGTGATGGCGAAGAGACGGCACTTGAATCCGTCCGACATCTGACGGATGGAGACCACGTCCTCGAACCATTGGACATGCTGAACCGGGTCTCCTTTTCCGGTGTAGTAGGACATCTCGGGCTCCCTGAACCCTTCTGGTACTGGTGCTGAGGAGACCAGCTCGCTGAATGGGCTGCTTCCAACCGCCGGGCGAGCCGGCGAGTCCCGCGAGCCCAACTCGCCGAATCGGCCTCGGCCTGCCGAACCGGGGAAGAGCTCGCGCCCCGAGAGCTCGCTCCCCCGGCCTTCCTCGGCCACTTCCTTTCCAGCTCGCCGACCAGGGGCGTCCTCGCCCAGAGAGGGGGCGGCCGCGATCTGGGCTGCCGGAGTCGAACACTCGGCCCGCACGCCGAGTGCGATCTTGACGAGGTCCAGCACCTCGTTCCTGAAGTCTTCAAACATCCCTACTGTCGCGAGAGGCGGGGGGGCGGCGAGTTCTGTCTGTCAGATCCTTGTCCTCTCGTCATTGAGCTCGCCGAAGCTTTTCTGCACTGACCACTCTCCACGCTCACCGCACCAAAATGTTGAAACCGGAAACCGGCCTCTTGTGGAGTTCGACCCTTGGGGAAGGGGTGGTCTCGCGCCTACTTTGCTCCTGCAAGAAAAACAACGAAAGAGACAAGAAAGAACAGACCCAAAGGCTCGGCAGGGAGGTCCCACCACAAACCCGGAAGATCTCTGAGCGCTTCCCCTCCTTAGCCAAGAGCCGAGCTAAGGTACCCTCAGAGAACACTTGAAAATGAGAGTAAGGAAGCACTGGAAGCGTGCCCTCTGAGGTACCCCTTGGGTCTTATTTATAGATTTTCAGAATCTGAACTGCCAATAACCAAAAGAACTGGCCTGGAAATACCGAAAAGCCCCTGGTTGGGCCTGCCAACAGCCAAACTCCGCTGTTCTGAATAGCTATGCGCAGTCCAACCTGGTCTGCCAACAGCGGGCTCCGCTGTTCTGAGTAGCTATTCGCACCCCTGGGGGTCAGCTCGCCTCCAGTTTCCCCGCAGGAGGCGGGCGCGGCCTGGCCTCGCGGCTCGCCCATCCTCCCTGGGCGAGCGCGAGACGATATGGGCGAGCTGTCCGTATTCTGCCGGGCGGACCGGCAGCCAGGTCGCGTGCGGGTTGGCCGGCGATCGTCGCGACCCTGATCGACTCGCCAGTCGCTGGTCGCCGGGCTTGACTGCTTTGGCCGAGGATTCCTTGCGCGACCCGCTCACTCGCCTGCCGGCTCGCTCGCCTGAAATGGGCGGGAGCGAGCCAGCCCTTCTGCCGCTCCGCTCAACCTCTCTGGCGGGACCCGCTCGCCGGACACGGGGTTGTACAGACTCAATCTTTCTTGTACTATAACTTCAACATCTTCAATACGAGCTATTGGTGTTCTCTCACTCCGCCTATCATTCTTGAAAAATCTTGTAATGGTGGAAAACTTGCCACCAACTCTAACTCTGCCCGGATGTTCTTGGCCTAAAACAGATGCAAGGATGTCATTTCTTCCCTGTGACACTGTTTCAGCACTCTGGGACTCTTGGCTCGACAACTCGTCCTAAACAAAAGTAATAAATATTGGAACAGAATTGCAGATAAGAAAATATACTTCTCAAGAAATATTACTATCGATAATTTACAAATGATGAAATAATTCATTTACACTTACCATTTTAGATGTCAATTCAGCTGCATCTTTACTAATGTATTCACCAGTCTTTCTTTTATGACCGACTTTCCATAACTCCGCACGTGAAATTGGTGCAGCTTCACCTTGTTCAACCTTGACAATAAAATGAAAATAAATTATCATACAAATAATTGAGAAACCAAATTTTAAAATACAAAAAATGAGAGAGAAGTAGAGAGCTAATATCATTCTTTTTTCTAATCCAGAATAACTCATTCTGGAAGTAGTATGAAAGGTCTTTCGTGCTTTTGCTCTCTCAGTATTAACCTTATTTTTCTCCTACAAAAATAAATATGTGTTAATACTTAATTTGTTTATAAGTTATAAAGTTAAAGAATGATATAAAACATTGAATTTAATAATAAGTTAAGAACACAACCATATATTTTGTAGTAGTGCGATGGTCGACAAAAGCTCTCCAGTCTTCGGCAGTAATAAAACTATATTTGACAGGAATATTGTATTGATACTCCAAATCAACATTTTTTTACATAATTGATGAAAAGTTTGGATTTCCAAGTCCTCCAACTTTCACTCATGCTTTTCATTAATGTTTTGTAATGACCATCAATATTATCAAAATAAATCTGAAAATAATAGACAATATCAATTAAAAATTAACTAAAACACCAAAGATATGTAATCACTCATAACAATGTTACGTACATTTAATTTTGCTCATATTTGATCTTTAATTTGTTTATTAACATCCCTTCATGCAACATATGTAATTGACACATAACACTTCACAAGAGATCTCATATAACTCATCAATTTATTTGTTTCAGGCCCGGGAATAATGCGGTCATCATCACAGAAAGAAATAATAAGCTTCCTCCCCTCTAGCCTAAGCTTATTCAGTTCATTCATTTTTGTGAAGTCTATTGTTGATCTCGATGAAGATCCCTTATCCGACATTTTCCTGTAAAACCATACAAAACACCTAAACAAAATTCATACAAAACCGCAATGATATTGAGCTACTAGTTACTAGTTACTACCACACAATCACAGTTCACACATATAAATATATATATGTTTGTATGTTACTATGTTAGTATGTTACTCAGGAGGTTTAGACATGTATAAATGTATAATAAGGGTTAAACTGCAATATTTCGGCACATTGTGTTGTTTATACCTTCATATACATTTAGAATAGCAAGGAGAGCCGAAACTTGAACACAATGTTTATACTACATGTCTACATTACTAATTTACTACTACTACAGTACTACTACTAGTCTACTAATAAAGTAATAAACTAATAATAATAAAAACATTAACAGTTTAGCAAAGAGCATAGAGATCAAAAATTCAAAAACCCAGAAAAGGTATTAAGAAATAGTATACTTAAGTGAGAATATTAGTTTTGTCGAAAAAGAATCGTTCGAAGCAAAGGAGAGCAGAAACTTGAACAAAATCGTCTTTAGGGTTTCTCACAAAGCGCAACGACCGTAAAAAGAAGAACCAAAAACTTGGTGAAACACTAGATTTTTACGGCTCACGGTTAAAATTTAAAAATAGATAGTAAAGACTGCGGTTTATGCATAAACCGCAGTTTCTTCTATGGTTCAGGGTAGAATAGACTGCGGTTATTATATGACCCGCAGTCTATTCTACCGTGAACCCTAACCTAAACTGCGGTTATTGTACAAACCGCAGTCTATTCTCTGGAAGGAATAAACTGCGGTTTTAAAATACCCGCAGTATATTCTCGGGTTCATGGCATAGACTGCGGTGTTTTCATAAACCGCAGTCGATTGGAGAATTGACTGCGATTTATATATGAACCGCAATTTATTCTACACTGACCCTACAATAGACTGCAGTTTATATATGAACCGCAGTCGATTCTCTGGTTCATGGAATAAACTGTGGTTTTAAAATAACCGCAGTATATTCTCGGGTTCATAGAATAGACTGCGGTTTATATATAAACCGCAGTCTATTCCTATATTATTTGTAAAAAAAAAGGCGCAAACGCCTTGTTTACAATTGGGCGCCGTGACGCCTAGGCGACGCCATGACAAGAATGATCTTAGACTCCATTTGTCCGAGCGTTTTTTTTCTTCATTGTGTTTTTCCGAAAACACAAACGCTATTTCTTTCTCATTTTAAATAGCCTCCATTTGGAACCACCTATCCACCAAAACATCATTTTATGTCAAATTTCAACCGTGAGGAGGTAACTCCATTCAAAAATATCATTTTTCTCTCCATCCCCAACTGTCATCACCTACCCAAAGAAGCCCTCATTATCTTGTGAAAAAAGAGAGGGATGTAATACAATTTATATAGATTGATACTACAAGAATCAGTAAAAGAACAGGAGAGCGAACGAATGAAACAAATTTCTATCATACTGATATTTGTACATTATGTTGAGGTCCACCCCCCCCCCCCCCCCCCCCCCCCCCCCCCGCTCTTCCTCTAATCTAATTAAGGGCCAGGAGCCCACATGCTTGCCATCCCGGGAGTAGGAGTCCACCAGATAGCCTTATCAGGTCCGCGGACCGTACACCCCAACCCATCCCCACCTCTACCACAGGGCTGATAGGTTGTCGAGGCCGGGGCTCGATCCCCCGACGGCTCAGTTGGTGATAAGGCTACTGTTGAAGTCCTCCTATCAAGGAGAGGTCGGAGTATCGAGCCCTGACCTCAACAACCTATCGTACTTGTGGTGGAGCCGGGGATGAGTTGGCGTGTATGGTCTGTGTACCTGATAAGGCCTATCAGGTGGACTCCTGGTGGGATCCCTGGACAGATGGACTCATGGTCCCTGGGTGACGGGAAGGTGGACTCCTGATCCTGGGGTGACGGGCAGTGGACTCCTGGCTCTGCATCACCCTCTCTCTCTCTCTTTCTTAGTTTAGCTATAAATTTAATATTTTTGATGTAGTCTGACAGTCTGCCTTTATGTGAAGGGGTGGTCTGCTGTTCTGGGCTGATACACTTGGATCCAGTTACATTTATTCAAAGCTAAAAAAGTGGACAGATTCATATGGTGGTCTTTTTGCACCTTCCCCATACTTGGAAGAAAGGGCAAGGAATGGCATGTCACTGGTACTACTCTCCTTTTTCTCCTCATCTATCTTTTATTTTGGTTTGCTCTTCAAATTTCCATTAATAATGGCATAAAAAGGGTTAAAACTATCAACTGAAAACATTTCCATATTAGATACCCTCTATTTAACCTTCAATCCCCATACATGCATATTGCTTTGTCCCTCTTCGCCGTTCCATGTGTAACATGAGGAGCGTGTCAAATATTTACGCTCTGTTTGAGACATCCGTATTGTTTTAAGCGGTGGCGGTTTACCTATATTTCGAATTTCCATGACAACCTTTCTGACTCAAATTTCACTTTCGGGGGCCATACCTTCATGACTGTTAGCGCTTGACCAAACCTGCATGGCGGCGTTTTGGCCTAAAATGTCATTTAGAAAAGATAAAAAAAAACACGTCCTCAACCGCACTTACCCAAACACTGCCCGGTAGTTTTCTTAAGAGTGTTCTTAACTCTCTCAAACAGAACATTAGTCTTGCTTTGAGAATCACATGCCATCTTCTTTATTTATATCTCCCGGGGCCTCTCCGCCTAATACCGATTGATTTAGGTTAGATGCTCGTTCTAAGGATGTGCAAAACGAACCGGAAAACCGAGAACCGATGCGAAATCGAATTGAACCAATCAATTTGGAATTCGAGTGAGCCTAATGTTCTTCTATAGGGTAAAGCACTAATCACATTCCTTGAATTCATTAAAGAAGACATTGGACTAAAATAGAAAAGCTATCCTCTTAATTAAAATCTCAATCAATGAATGGATTTTAATAAATTGATTATATATATTTAATTAAAATTAATAAAATAAGGGCTTTAGACTTTAGTTGTCTATTTAAAACACAATTGTGTCATTTAAAAAAAAATCTGAAAGTTAACAAATATATTTTACCCTTCTTTATGCCGAGCTATTTTTAAATACTATTAAATAAACTAAGCCCTAAAAATATGTTTTGATTGGCTCATTTTAAATTCTAATTATGTTAAAATTGTTAAAACTTTTTAAATTCATTATTTAGGGTTTGTTTGTTTTGGCATTTTTGCTCCATCTCCTTGAGAAGAAAATCTTTTCGCTAAAAAAATTCTTTTCTATTCCTCCAATTCTCAACTAGGGCTGAGCATATTATTCGAAACTCGAAAGTCGCTCGAAAATCAAATTGAGCGAACGGAATCGGTTAAAAGATTCGACTCAATTTGAGTCGATTCAATTTGACTCAAATCTGATTTTGAGTCGATTTCGAGTCAGCCCTGAATCGCTCGAAATATGATTTGAATCAACTCGAATTTATTTAAAAAAATTATGTATTTATTAATATATTCCTATTTTAAGATTAAAAATAACAAAATTTAAACCTAAATAAAAAAAATGAAGGTTTTAATTGTTTCATTTTTGCCAAATTTATACGTTTCTTAATTTAATTTTGAGCTAATTAGGAATAAAATGAAAAATTACTCAATTTCAAGCCGATTTGATTCGGTTTCAAGCCGATTTGATTCGGTTTCAAGCCGTTCCGATTCGATTTCAAGTTGACTCGATTTGATTTCGAGCCGACTCGGAATCGAGTCATTTCGATTTCTAGTCGATTTCGAGACGAGCCAAAATCGCTCGAACTCGACTCGATATCAGCCTATTCTCAACACCAGCACTCCAAAACATCATTTTGGCCTTTCTGAGACACAACCACCCCTTCTATTTCTCGCCGCTCCATTCCCAACACTCATCGCCAAAACAACCTCCAAATTTTTTTTTAAACTTTTATGTGGAAATAAAAGCATTATATTCTTTAATTTCGTTTTAATCTCCGCATTTTTATCTAATCCGCCGTATCTCACTCTCATAGAGCATGAATTCGAGTCCACCGAAAGCTTCGATCTCGCGGATGTGACGTTAACCAGCGGTTGAGCTCCTCGATAGGCCGGAAGCATGGAACTCGGCGCGAGTGAAGGTTGTAAAATGTTTTTCATTGTATTTATTGTATGAAATAAATAAGGCAGCTTGTAGCATCAAGCATAATGTTCTAATATCATTTTCCATTTATCTGTAAAATTGAGAATTCAGTCAGCTAAACTCTTATGCCTCTAAAAATAAACCCTTGTTTCACATTGGTGTGGAAATTAGCATTGTTAGATCAGAGCAGGAATTTTAATGTTACATTTTCCACCGCAATCACTTCATGGCTCACAGTTGTTTGATGTTTATTTGAAGAGAAGGAGCAACGTGGGAAAAGAGCTATGAAAAGGAGTTCCGAAAGTTGCCGGAAGAGGAGAGTGGAGAGGGATGTGGCGTTGAAAAAGAGCAACGTTGGAGTGAGAACGTGAAAACCAAAATAGTTTTCAAAAAAAATGACGCGCGCTTAACTCACGGAGCGACATGTGGAATAAAAGTGCTCTTCATGGCCGCCAGCACAAATAATC